>JANHAO010011612.1:0-16907 GCA_026873985.1 Saraca asoca | reverse complement strand
CAGTAGGTGGGGGGAGCGGGAGGGGGGGGGGGGGGGGGGGGGGGGGGGGGGGGGGGGGGGGGGGGGGGGGGGGGGGGGGGGGGGGGGCACAATTGTATCTGGAGTTCACCCCCTTTCATAGAGTGAGGCTCTGTGTGCTGGTCTCATTGTGTGAGTAGCTTTTTCCTTTTCTCTGTCATATTTCTACTTTTGGAGACACTTGAACCAACGGCCAGAAGCTAAAATCATGTCTTTTTTGAGCCAGACATGGATGCTTTTGTTGCTTTATGAAGTAATCCACTTATTTTATAAATTTGACTTTAGATATTTGTCGACGAAATGTGTTTGATGCAAATTATATCTAGTGTATGTAAGGGTAAGGCATATAAATTTTATGGATTCTAATTATATGATTACGTTTTGCATGTATTGGAAATAAAAAAAATGTTGCACTATGTCACTCCCACTTGCTGTTATGATGTTATCATTTAGGACGGAGATGAAGAAAAATATATTCTTACTGACCATGGTAGTCTTCTTTGTTGACTTTTAGAAGAACACTTCTCTGAACGCCATGAATGTGGATCAGAAGAAAACTGCCTCTAATGGCCATCAGAATATAGTAACATCAGAAGAGCAACAAGTAAAGGTATATCTAGTTCACTTTGTATATTAGCAAAGATAAGTATACTATCACCGTGTTTTAAATCTCAATGTCTGAAAGTGTTAATCTGATGTCTTGAGAAAAGAAGCATCTTATTCCATGATATTTTCATTGATTCCAGATTAATGAGGTGAGAAAGTTGGTAGGGCCATTGTCAGATAAGTCATCTGTTTATTGTTCTGATGCATCCATTTCAAGGCATTTGAGGGCACGAAATTGGAATGTTAAGAAAGCAACTAAAATGATGAAGCAGACCTTGAAGTGGAGAGCTGAATACAAACCAGAAGAGATCCGCTGGGTGAGTGCTTATCTGAATCTCCAAAATTCTTATAGTGCATGCTGGATTATATCCTGGACTATTAGCTTATATGCTTCAATATCTCTCTATATAACTAGGCCAAGCAGGTTAAATGGCTATTTGCTATCCCCCTAGTAACTCATTCACACCTCTCTCTCTCTCTGGGGTCTGAGGCCAGGCCTGACTGGACTTTTAAAGGTGATCAGTCAAGAGGCTCTTTCCCCGTTTTGGCTATAAAACTGTAATTGATCAAGATTCTACCCCAACTAATGGCAACCTATTGTGTTAATATATATTGCTGCTAATGATTATTTAATGATTTTAATCTGTGAGCATTATCTGTATCAATTGTCATACTCCATACTTACTTGATCCTGTCATTTAGTGACACGCTTGCATTGTTTCTGACCTGGACATGTTGTAGACAAAGGTCAAACTTTCACACATGGTTTAATACCTTCTGCTAAATGGTATTTGATGTAGGAAGACGTTGCCAAAGAAGCTGAGACGGGGAAGATCTATAGATCAAATTATGTTGATAAGCATGGGAGAACAGTCCTTGTCATGAGACCTTCTTGCCAGGTTTCTTTGGAAAATCACTTATCTCTAGCATGTCTCTTGTTTTAATGATGACATAATTGTGCAAAAGTCAGAATGTCAGTATATTTGTAGTGTGCCTTTGTATGTGCGTCTTTGCTAACCAAGCTAAAAGTAAATCAAATTTATGTCGAGAGGTTTGAAAGATTAGTGAATGCATAATTGGTCAAAATCTTATCTGTCCTGAATCATTTACTAATATATTATTGATCTTTCATTGCCATTCTAATTTCTTTGTATTTACTTGGATTACAGAACTCAAAGTCAATTAAAGGCCAAATTAAGTACTTGGTATACTGCATGGAGAATGCTATTATAAATCTTCCACCAGACCAGGAACAAATGGTCTGGCTGATTGATTTCCAGGGTTTCAATTTGTCGCATATATCAGTGAAGGTGACGCGTGAAACTGCCCATGTATTACAAGACCAGTATCCGGAGCGGCTGGGTTTGGCAATACTGTATAATCCACCAAAGTTCTTTGAACCATTCTTCACGGTAAACTCAATATTTTAACTGTTTTCACAATGTGTGTCTTCAATATAGCCATATAAGTTTGATCTATATTAACTTTGCAAAGTGTTGAATGTAGTCTATAATTGGATGTTGTGAATATGCTTATGTTAGATCCTAACTATGTCAGAATGAGACCAAGAAATTTTTGGTAATACATGCTACATTTTGAGACATTTCACTAAACATTTTTCAGCCATTTGTATGTAAATCATGTTGCTGGAGAAATAAGTGTCTTCAAAATCATTTTTGATAGAAAATAAGTGTAAAATTTGCCTTACCTAGCAGAGCTTGATCTAAAAATTGAAGCACTGGATGCAAGGTTTCATCTTTCTTTTCTTTAATTATTCTTTTTCAAAATCATTGCATTTTTACAACAATGTGTTAAGGATGCTAAAGATAACCAATTCATTTGTTACTTTATTGTCTTGCTTCTGGCATAGGATTCTACTTGCTGCTTTCTAGAACTGTTGAGCACTCACAGAATTCCTGGTCTTTTCTGTTTTTTTTTTTTTGCCGCATCTTTAGTTGCTGATGATTCTGGTCATGGATCCTAGACTATTTTCTGATGTCAATGGTTATATTGGTACAGATGGTGAAGCCCCTATTGGAGCCCAAGACTTACAACAAAGTCAAGTTTGTTTACTCTGATGACCCCAACGGCAATAAGATTATGGAGGATCTGTTTGATATGGACGATCTTGAGTCTGCATTTGGTGGGAATGATAACACAGGATTTGACATAAATAAATATGCTGAGAGAATGAAAGAAGACGACAAGAAGATACCCTCTTTTTGGACAAGGGCAAACACTCCATCAGCAGTCCCACCTGATGTTCCTTCTTTAGATTCAATCAAAATAGACACTGACTCTGATACTTCTGACGATGAGAAAACAGACTACTCCCCTGCTTATGAGATGGATACAGGGATTATTACACCTGATCAGAATATCTCAGTGGATCAAGGCGGAGGAAATGCTGCAGCAGATGTACAACACTAGAATGAGACATGACATGCTGAGCCTCTTAAGGGGAGTACCTAGTCAATTGTAATGTGGCAAGATGCTATTATATTTTATGTTGAAATTTGGAATCAAGAGACCTCCTGTCAACTATTGCAGTTGACTTCATGATGACAATTTTAGCTTTGGGATTTAAGCAGCTAACCTTTAATACAGGCATCAAAGACCTGTTTATTTATACTTTCTGTAGGCTTGTGCTTTTGTTGCAGTCTACAATCAACATTTGTCTATTGTCTTCCCTAATGGATGGATAATTGCATGTTTTTATGGATATATAGTATCATGATATAATGGACACAATCTCCAACGTCCTAGGTTATGTGAAATGAGGTACATTATAGGGGGGGGGGGACAATTAAGAGTCTTCTCCCCTCTAGATAAGGAACCCTGTGAGGTTTTCTCTATATAGATTGTTTTACAGACCAAGAATGCTGTTTTATTTTAACAAAGGATGGACATGCTATATATAAATAATAAATAGACATGGTAAGAATATTCTTAAACCGAATGCTTTAATACAACCATGTTTTACGAAGGCACACTGGTCAGAAGAAATTTCAGCCCTATCATGTGGTTAATCCCACTTGTCTACATAACTTATCAGGAAGAAAATAAATAAATAAATAAACTACTTAATTTCATCCCATATGAAAGGAAAGGAAGAAATAAAGATATGCAAGAATACCTTATAAAATCACATTACAACTAATTTACAGTTATAAGCCATAAGAACAGGACCTGAAAGTACTACGAGATTTGCACATCTAGTCAGACGCATCTACAACAAGCACATGGAATCAGTTACCCCACCGATACTCAGAAGTAGCAGTTGGTCTCTCAAAACTGCGCTAGTATCCTAACATCTTAAAACCCATCTTTAGACAAATTTCCTTAAATATCTAAATGGAACACTAGCAAATGAATTTCTTCTTTTCTATCTTTCTAAGTTTTGCAATCATGGTATGATGTTGCTGATAATGCAAAATATATTCCCTGAAACAACCAAGAATGATGAACTGTTAAGTGGAAGATACGGGGAAAAGCAAGAGCAGCAAAAAAAACAAGCAGTGAACGTTACCTAGAGAACTCATTATTGAAACATCTCGTCCAATTTCTGCCTGTAAAGAGCCAAACTCTGCACAAGGGAATAAAGCTGTCAATGTTTACAGACTTGATATAAGATTGAAAAGTAAGAGTTGAAGGATGATGCGTCAAAACAAGAGGATTGCCAGAGTGGTGACTGTCTAGCAGACAACACATCTATTTTTGAATGGTACTTCTTCAGTGGCAATAAAATTGTCATCTTAGCATAGGAGGGATAAAATATAAAAGGGACATGAGCTTCATACCCTAGTATAGGCATAGACTCCAGCTTCCGTTGGTGCTATGGGGCTCCCCCTCCTAATGAATTTTCCCTCTTTGAAAATATAAAGCATGGGAACTCCAGTTGACAATTCTAAATTTATGACCTGTCAAGTAGATGAAAGCTAAAAGATTATTTTTAATATCATATGCAAACATAAGAGTCATTGTAATTATGAGTATTCCAATCACCTCTTGAGAAGTTAATTTGTCGAGATACATGATAATGGATCTCAGTGAATTCCCATGTGCAGCAATCATGACATTCTTTCCAGATAAAAGTTGAGGTTCGATCTGCAGCAAAATGTTAACAGAGCAAACTCCTTATAGAAATCAATTTTGGCACAAATAGTACCACTGCCTTATCATGATGATATGACATTTAAAATATCATAGAAGACATAAAAGGGAGATGAAAAATGGGGGCTGTATACTAAATTTAAAAGTAAACAAACATGCTACAATAAATTCCCACATACTTGGTCTTGAAAATAGGCAACAGCTCTTTCAGCACACATTTCCAAACTTTCACCATTTGGAGGAGGTGTGTCATAACTTCGGCGCCACTCATGGACTTGTTCTTTCCCATATCTTTCTGCTGTTTCTTGCTTATTGAGACCTTGTAGCTCTCCATACCTAGAGGGGCAAACAATTATGATAAGACACTACATGTATTTCTTGATGGTGCAAAGCAGGAATTTCTGACACTGAAAAGCAAAAAATAATACATTCTTTCATTCAGTTGCCAGGCTGCTATGACTGGAATCGATTGCTTTTTCGTATCTTCGCTAAAAATTTGACTCCACGTGCTTGCCTGTTCACTCTCATTGTGCATAATAATAGGCACCTGAGGGAAGGTTAATGGTTCATGGTTAAGAAAATGACAAATAACAGCAATTGAATATAATTCTTTAAATTGTCAAAAGCAGAAAATTATACTATATAATGTAAATAATGACCAATCAATATGGCATAACTCTGCAATTTCATTATTCTTTCTTCTCTTTGGCAATAAAGATAATATAAAGAGATTCACACTCCACTAACCTGACAATTACAGCACTAGTGACTAGATAAAAATGCAAATTCAATTAAAATCACCTCATGCTTGCTATTATGTACTTAACTTCCTAAGTTAAAATAGTGATTTTGACAACTGAAGATAATTATCCATCCCCATTACCTTCCTGCGACGGTGCTGGGTCATGGCAAGCATGGCGGTCATTTGAGCACGAATCAGGGCAGATGTAAATATGACATCAACAGGAATGCTACTGATTCTCTTGCCAGCTTCAATTGCCTCGTCTATGCCCCTCTTGCTTAGTGGGACATCAACACAACCAGTGAACAAGTTCTTCTCATTCCACAGTGACTCGCCATGCCTGATAAGGACCAGGGATGCTTCATCTGAGATGAAAAATTATTGAAAAGCGGTTAAAAAATTACCAACAGTGACAACTTCTGCTTCCACAAAGCTATCATCTAGAAAAGAATGAATTCAACTTTGTGATGCTAGAATAAAATATGTTTCTAAACTCTTCCAGCAATAAGTAAATTGACATGAGAAATTGCTAACTTGATTTTTTGTGTGTCTGACTGGTTTTGCCTTTTAAAGGGGACAACATGGGATCAACCACTGAATTTTGAGAAGCTGATGATCGAATTACACAACAATTCTTTGGGTGAGAGGGTTTACATCCTCTCTTCAACAGGCCATTACTGCTCCCAAAGTCCTTCATCACCAGTTTTACCAAAATTTTCCCAAGCTTTTGGTGATTGTTAGAATCATTATACGTGTTCAACTGAAAAGCGCCAACAGCCTGGTGATAAACTTGAGCAGCCATTCTCTGAAATACTGAAAATAACAATCTGAATAAGGCAATGCCACTTATAATTCATCACAAGGTTATTATTTTAAATCATTGCAAGAAGTCCCTTTAGATTTATATTTGTCTGAGTTTCGAGATGTACCCTTAAAGTTTGAATCAATTAAAGAACTGAACAACCTCATAAGTGATTACAAGATAAATTTCCCACCACAACACAGTGCCACAAAAAGAGTTATGGCGAAAAAGATACGTTCTTACTTGGGAAATAAATAGTCCATCAGGGTAAATAAAACATGGCCCGCAAGTCATTCAGCTCTAAATATTATTCAATAAATCATTAAAAAAAAAACTGCAGATCTAGCAGAAGGATACGAGCAATCTAAGAAAAAAAACCAGACAAGAGCATGTACAGAAAACATGAAAGATCAAATCGTTCCACGTGTATTGTGTCGAAAATCATAAACAAAAAAGAGATTCATCGTACATTGCGGCGATTAACTGGACAAAACAGCAAGACGAGAAACCAAATGTAACAGGATATAGCACAAAGAAAATAGACAGAGTATTTACCTGCTTGTAATGGCCTAGCGACGAAAACGAGGCAGAGGAATGGTAATACGGCTGTCCAGGTATAATGCGAGAGAATCTAAAAACTTTCTACCAGAAAAATCAAAGGAAGAAGAAGATGACGAAGTTCACTGCGACGAATGAGAGCAGATGAAAGATGGCCAGAGGGAAAGTTAGTTGTCACAATGAGTCAAATCAAATGATATAGAAGAAATCAGTGTGGGTTGCGATCAAAACTTCAAATAGATTGCCAGAATATATATGTTGCACCACAATCGTATTTCTACTTTCCCAGACGAAAGAGCTTTTTAACAGCACCAACCTACCATAATTTTTCTGGGCACTTATATTATTATGTAATTGTCATCCAAATCCAATTTATTTTCTGCCTCAATATTTGAGATCCTCTTCAAAATTCTCCCTCACTCTCTCTCTCTTTTTATCTCAAAGTTGTTCATTTAATTATTTATTTATTTTTTGGTAATTTTGGATTCAAAGTTTTACAAGCTGAATTTAACTTCAGATTATAAGGCAAGCCATAAGTTTAACACTGATGATTAACTACTTAACTCTTTATTTTTACTATTTACGTTACGTTAAACAATTATTTAATTTTTATGGATGCTTGATTAAATGATAAAAGCAGCTTTTTTTTTAAAAAAAAAAATTGTTATGAATTTGTATTCAATGAAAATGGGTGAGGTATTAATTCTAAGTTTGGAATCAATTTTTTTAAAATTCAATTCATTTTATTTTAATAGAAATAATTTTAATTTATTTATAAATAAATTATAATATTTAAGAAAAATATCAAAATAATGATTCCAATTCATAGGTAAATGAATTTTTTATTTAAAATATATTAAAAATATATAAAATTCATTTAAAAGTTAAATTTTAATGATACTATAATAAATAAAATATTAAAATGAGAGTAAAATTATTAATATAATATATATTTCATGTAAAATGAAATACTCTAATAAAATTCTTGATAAATTTGATGAATTTTATAATTGTATAAATGTAATTAAAATAAAAATTATAAATGAAACCAAATAAAATAAATACTTTTTTTTAACTTAAATAAAAATTCATTTAAAAATGAAATGATATCATATTTTTAAACATTTTGGTAAATTTTTATGAATTTTTACGTATTGACAAAATATTGAGATATTAATGTTTAATACATTACACCCGCAACCCTTGCTAAAATACTTAAGAAATATTAATGTTGAATAGGAATAATTAATTCAATGATGTGAATAAACAAGTATTTGCTTTAGGTTGTTTTTTTAAAGCAAGCTTACACATAGGATTTGGAGTTAGCGAACAGCCAAATCAAGAGATTATAGACGCCTTTTCTGACTGACTCGGTTTTATTTTGGATTCGAGTTTGGAAGTCCCCTTTGAATGTATTCACTTTTCGAGTCACTTTCAATCCATGGAAGATAGAAAAGAAAAGAAAGGAAAAGGATTTATTACAATTTTGATTTCTCCTTATATTATAAATGAATTTATTATATTTGATTTTCTTGATTATAATATTTTATTTTATTTTTTTGAAATATAAATTAGTGTAAATTAAATTTAAATTGATAAATTTTGTAAATAAAATAAAAAATCTTAATTAACATATGAAATTTTAATAAAGCACCAAGTTAATAATTACTAGAAAATTAAATTAATAAAATTTATCTTTTCATGTTAAGAAAAATTATAAATTTCATGATCTATTTATATTACCAGGACTTCTCCAAATTAATCATTATTATTATCACGTAATTTACTAATTTTTTTTCAATATCAACTCTTATTATAATTGTGTACAAATTACGAATATCAATCTTTAAATGGAAATTACTAATAAAAATTTGATTTAATTCAAATTATATATTAAAATAATTAAAATAAAATATTATATTTAAGAATATAAAGTAAAAATCATTTGTATACGAGGAGAACTAAAATTACAATTAAAAAAAATGATATATTTGAGTGACATACAATTTCCTATAGCAAAGTGAATTCACGATTATTTATCGTTGCTATGATGAAATAATTATATAAATGAGATTCAACCCGAAAAAAATTAAAACCACGAGTTGTTGTGGCAAAGTAGGTGGTGGATGATTAATTTAGTAAAAAACTGACTTCATGGAAATAGTTTTATTCAGTGATTAATTAGAACAACCCTTCGTGAAGACTAGGGACAGAAAACCAACCCTAACCCTAACCCATTCTGTGCAAGTTATGGTGACCATTTTTTCTGTCTCCTCCTCCTTTTTTTAATTTTTTCAAGGAAAAAATAAGAAAAAAAAATTTCTCTTTATTTACCTGGTTGAGTATGAAAGAAGAGGAAAGAAAAGAAAAAGAAAATAATTTTTTATTTATTTGAATAAAAAAGAAAAGAAAAGAAAAGAAAATTTGTTAAATGATAATTTTATTTTAAAAAATAATTGACTTACTTGAAATGAGGAGGATAATTTTGGGACAAATGCTTTAAAAAATTAGCCCTTGCTTGTTTCTACAGAGAAGGGTGGAAAGAAAACTAGAAGAAAGAAAAGGGTTAAAAATAAAATTTTCCTTTGCTTTGTTGAGAATATAGAAAAGGGCCGGAAAAGAAAAAAAAAATAGAAAAAATGGCATAGGGCATCATTGCGGTTTTCTTGAAAAACTTGGGCGGAAAAAGGCCAGTAAATGAAATTTTGAAGCTTTTATTCCAAAATTACCGTCCTCATTCCAGGTAAGTCAATTATTTTTTAAAGTAAAATTGTCATTTAATAAAATTTATGTTTTTTCCTTATTTTTCTATTCAAACAAATAAAAAAATTATTTTCTTTTTCATTTCTTTTCTTTTGTTTTCTACTCGACCAAGCAAGTAAAAGAGAATTTTTTTTTCTTAATTTTTTCTTTTTATTTTCTTTTTTAATTTTTTTCCTTACAATCAAATAAGGGATACATTTTCTAGCCCTTTCTCCATTTAAGTTTGCCAAAAAAATTATAATTTTTCCATTCTTTTGATTTTCTAGCCTTTTTCTGTTCTCAACCAAACCATTTTCCATTTTTAGTTTTCTTTCCCCCTTTTCTACAGAAAGAAGCCAGAGGTTAAGGAACACCTAACTAAGCCAACCTTCAAAGTTTGAATTGAAGGCAACAACCTCCACCAATCCCACCTCCTTGATGGTATTGCTTGTTAAAATTATTATTTTAAATATATGCATCAATTGAAGGAAATAATATCAATTTAATTAATTAAGAATGTGTAATTAATAGTTTCCATTTGACCCATGTGAACGCCTAATTGTGAATATGTGCCAAGGGCTTGACATTTTCAAAGGCTGTGCTTCTGCGGCCGAATATGCCCATGGATTGTGCTGCTGGCAGCCTGCCTTGACGCATGGAGACTTGGCAAACGGTTAAGTTTGAATGGGTCTAGGTTGGTTGGTTGATTAGTTGATGAATCCTATGACTTGATGCAAAAGTTTAAATAGATCATAAATTTTCTACAGGTATATATTTAATTCAATTTATTTATTTATTGAATTATTATTTTTGTCGATATTATTTATAAATATCATTGTATTTGTATATATTATTATAAAATAAATTGATATATTTTAAGTTATATTTTCATTCCTTTTTTAAAGTCTTATTTTTTCTTTATTTTTAGTAGCATAAATACTCATTTTTTAATATTATATTTCTTAAAATTATTTTAATATTAAATACGGTTGATCAAATATTTGACTATTAATATACAATTCAAAATTGATATTACAATAAAATCAAAAGCATCCAAAATAAAATATTATATAAATCTTCAACAACAACAACATTTCAAATTGTTTTTCTCATGAAATTCTTTAGGAAATTAATTAGTATCTTTTAATTTTGTTTTTGATTCTTAAGAAAAATACAACAAAGAAAGCGCGAGGCTTGTAAGGAAATTATTATCCAACTGTTTATTTATTTCTATCCTAATTAATTATACCTTCTCTAAATGTTTTTTAAAAAGTATTCATTTGTATAAAAAAACTTAAAATTTATTGGAACAAATAATTGGTCATTAATATTTGAGTAAAGAAATTATAATTGAATATATTATATAAACCAATACCAATTAACTCTTCGAAAAACTTTAATTATAAATATCTATATAAAGATCAGAATTCTAAATATACCATCTTTTCTATCATACAAAAGATGTTAAACATACTGTCATTTTTATCATATCAAAATGATATACATAAATATACATAGATTAATAGTTATCCATAGGTTGACCCAATATAATCCTGATTTGGTAGGGTCAATAACAATCCAACTTATATTCATTCAAAAGTTAATATAGATGGATATGAATGGATTAAAAGAATGGATCACAATTACCCAATCCATGCAATTTCATAAAAGTTGAATAATCGAATTCAATCATTATATAAAAAGTAATGTTATAGTCTCATCTCTCACGTTTTTATATAGTGAATCTCTAGAATCATTAAGTGTGATATAGTCATGAAAGATTTTGATAATATATGAGAGATTTTATGTTCAAACCTAGTGAATCTCTCGAGGCACTAAGGATGCTTTTGGAGGATATGACAATATAGTATAAAATAGAATAAGCAAACATGATGGTACAAGATATGATTAATAATAAAAGGATAAAATATAACACTATCGAGTGCTTGATAGGTAATTGTATAAACAATTTGATAGTATAAACTTATAGTATCATTTATTTGTTATTAAACATGTACATAATATGATAGTATTAAAAATTTTGGATGGACAAAATTATCATTATTCTTAAAAGTAATTTATATTACAATTGTTTTGTATTATTTGACAATTATAAATTTTTCAACAATTTTAATGAAATTATGAAATAACAAATTAAATTAATGCATTTCCTATATTTCTTGATTTTTTTTCTCTTCTATCAACCATAATATAATGAAGCCACATGAAAAACAAGAAGAAAAAAAAGGGGATAAGAAGTCTAAACACAAGCAATTGATCTGATTACATCATTTAAAAAAAATGAAAATGATAAATATATGTTAAAGATAGAGTGAGCATAACAAATTTTACTTGGATGAACTATGATGAAGGTATACTTCAATTCATGATAGATTATGTTTTTCAAGATCTTGTAAAATAAGAAGACAAGTGACATGCATATGAGCTCCGGAGAGCATTCCAAAAGTCAAGGAAGCATTCTTATAATAAAATGTATAGAATGAGAGTGAAGTCAAGACTCCTTTACAGGTTATACCTTGTTTTATATAGAGAGATAGTATCTAGACTGATGTGGCAATAGGTATATTGATCACAAATCCTAATGTTTGGTTGTTTCGACCATCGGGCCTACATGAAATGCTTGTACCTTGTCGAGTAGATGCATGATTGGATACATTGGGATTGGAACAATTATCTATGGATTAGTCAACACATTAGACTTTGCTTGTTTTGGACTAGTCAAATTGGTTGGTTTGTTGTAAGTCAATTGGCTATTTTGGACTATGTCACTTGCCCTACCCCTTGAGTGAGGTTGGTTGAGTGTTTGATAGAAAGAGATCATCGAGTTTAATTCTAGTTATGTACCTTTTTATCAAAGGAAGAATTTTTAGATATATATTTCTCAAGTGTTGAATAGCTTTTCTTAAAAGCAGACTATTTGAACTAAGTTTGAAAGAAATTTCACTTGGACTTATAAAAGCTCTTAACGATTTAAGTATCAAATGTCTCATATTTGGAGCTTGTGGTGGTTCACCTGTGTGCTTATGTCTAGAAATCTAAATTTTAAGAGATCTATTTGAGGCTTAGTATAATATCAAGGAGCCATCCAAGCTTGACTTAATATCAAAGGGGTTGCTTGGCCTAAATTTGATATTAAGGGAGCCACTTAGGTTAGATTTCATATTGAGGGATTGCTTGGGCATGATTTAATATCGAGGGGCTATTTTGGTTTTTAGTATCAAGAAAACTATTCAAATTTGATTGTAAGCCCATGGTTCACTTTTTTGAATTTTCTATTGATGTACTATTCTTCTTTTGATCTGTTGAGCATGTCGTTTGTTATTCCAAACCTTCTACCACTTTTTGTATTTTTACCTCTTTGACTTGTGTGAGCTCCTTTGCTCAGGTTAATAGGTTGTGGTCAAGAGATTCTACACAATAAATAGAGCTAGCTATGCATAACGATGGACCCATCAAGTATGTTCCAATATTTAAGTTTATGATCATTCAAGAAAAGTATAAATTGATGTGTATCTAAAAGTGATGGATGGTATTTGCTATGTTTTTATAAGTGGATTCTTTATGTTTAGGTGTGAACCACCAATGATCTTCTAATCAATGAATCGATTATCTTTTAGGCTTTTGGACCAATTGGCCCAAATGACAATCGGTATTTTTTAGGTTTTCAACTTGCATAATTCTTTTATGCAAGAGCATTTAGTGTGTATATTATGTCCTTCGTAGAAGATAATTTTCAAGATAAGTGTTTTACTCCTTCCTTCTAACAATAACACTGTGTTAATGTGCCATATGAATTTTGTATATTTATTAGATATGAGAAGTAGTCAGGCAATTTTGACTTGAAAGTAATAATGCGCATGCCATATAGAAATGGACTAATCTATGAGATTTGTGATAATTTGCAAGAAATAAAGAGACATGGGATCATGTGGCTATGAAGTGATGGCTAAGAGCACCATTCTTAAGCCTAAAATGGTTGAACAGGTAGTATTTTTTCTTTTAACTTCATAATTATAAAAGAAATTGGTGCTCATAGCCTCTTGTAGATGAGTTAAATGTTTTCTCTTTAGAATTATTCATCATAATTTTTAAAATTCTTAACACATTCAATTGTTTGATCTTGTGCGCTAATACAACAAAGAAGTAGGGAGTCTATGCCTTTTCATAAAACAAAAAGCTGAGTCCTTGAATGAATCAGTAACAACGAATAAGTGAATGATGGATCACGAAATAAAAGTGGAGGAGAATTGCCTATTAATTATTGGTGGACCTATTTTCCTCCTTTGAGGTTATTCAATTATTCATTACAAATTTTGAGGTTATTCATTTGGAAAAGTTTTACTAGATTAGAGACAACAAGTTTTCTCATAATCATATTCACTACTAGTCCTTATGTAGATTTATAGCTTACATTTCTATTAGCCATTAAATACTTACAAGGAGTTATAAGTCCAAACCGATAAAGTTTCATGGTTACAATTCCAGAGGGTCACAAAAACCTTAATAACATTTTATTGCAAGATAACATCAAAAGCTTCCACGTAAGTTGTCCAGACATTCACTGCAATGTTATCCTAGTCTCCATTTATGGTCATATAAATAGATCTGTGTTCCTCTTATGAAATTAAGGGACCTATTTCCTTATCTTTAACTTATCTCTGTATTCTAATGAATCTAATGTTGCATCCTCAATCAAAGGCATTGATTCTATCTTATCGTGCTTTGTTGTGCATTTGTATCACAATATTAAGATATATCTTGGTATTGGTTTTGGTTCTATCTTCTCTATGCTATTAATGCTTCTAATGAAATTTTGTTACCAGTGATAAGAGATAGCTAAAGTAGCTTGAGGCAAATATGTGAAGCATCTAGCACATCAAAGTATCCAAATTTGGTTCTTTCTTAATTTTTTTGTTGTATTAATCTTTTTCTCACTTATGATGAAAGATATTGAATAGTATCGTACTTAGAGGTGACAAAAATATCCAAATCCAATGGATTTTGTTTAAACCAATGGATATTTATTCAATAAGTCAAATCCAAATTAGACTCACTACTTGATGGTTTAGATTTAGGTCTAACTATTAAATGTCCAATGGGTCTTAGGTCTTTTTTGGGTATTATATTAGATCCGCTAGGATAACATACTCTATAACAAATCAATTATTATCACTAATGGAGCTTAGCAAATCTATGACTGAGGAGGAGTCCAACTAACTTTTTCGAAGTACTAAGAAAATCAAGAATAAAGAAATTAGAATTGAATATATTATATAAACCAATACCAATTAATTCTTGGAAAAACTTTAATTATAAATATCTATATAAAGAACAAAATTCTAAATATACCATCTTTTCTATCATACAAAAGAGTTAAACATATTGTCATTTTTATCATATCAAAATGATATACATAAATATACATAGATTAATAGTTATCTCTAGGTTGATCCAATATAATCCTCATTTGGTAAGGTCAATAACAATCCAACTCATTTTCATCCAAAATAGATGGATATGGATAGATCAAAAGAATGGATCACAATTACCCAGTCCATGCAATCTCATAAAAGTTGAATAACCTTATTCAATCATTATATAAAAAGTAACGTTATAGTCTTATCTCTCATGTTTTTTTATACTGAATCTCTAGAATTATTAAGTGTGATATAGTGATGATAGATTTTGATAATATATAAGAGATTTTATATTCAAACCTAGTGAATCACTCAAGGCACCAAGGATGTGTTTGGAGGATATGACAATACAGTATAAAATAGATTAAGCAAACATGATAGTATAGGATATGATTAATAATGAAAGTATAAGATATAATACTATTGAGTGCTTGATATACAATCGTATAAGCAATTTGATAATATAAATTTATAGTGTCATTTATTTGTTATCAGACATGTACATAATATGATAGTATTAAAAATTTTGAATGGACAAAATTATCATTATTCTTAAAAGCAATTTATATATTACAATTATTTTGTATTATTTGGCAATTATAAATTTTTCAACAATTTTAATGAAATTATGAAATAACAAATTAAATTAATGCTTTTCCTATATTTCTTGAATTTGCTTTTCTCTTCAATCAACCATAATATGATGAAGCCACATGAAAAACAAGCAAAAGGGGGGATAAGAAGTCTAAACACAAGCAATTGATCCGATTATATCATTTAAAAAAGTGAAAATGATAGTGTGCGGTCCCTTGGTGGTGGGTAAAAGTTATCTTGCAAAAGCTAACTAAGCAAAATTAAGTGGATCTTGCCTTTTTCTTGTTGGAAATATGTATACTCCTTTGTTTTAATTAAATCTTTTCTTTAGATAAAATATACAAAGAATTAATGATCAGTAATATGAAATTGGTAGATGTTGAAAATTAATAACAGGAGCAATAAAGATAGTGACAAGAAATATTAAAACACAGATTTTTAAAGTGGTTCAACTTGAATTGAAATCGTAATTCAAGTCTACTCTACTTGATCTTTCTCAACCGAAAGACCTCTTAAATTGGAAACAAAACTATCAGGATTGACAGGCTCCTGAAATGCAAGTCTTTATAATAAATACACAAGAAATTAACAGGTTTCTTGCTAACCTAAAAGAATTGGGGTCAGGCTCTTCTAAACCTAAAGAAAAACACAAGATTAACAGGTTCTTGCTAACCAATATAAGATTTCTAAATCCCTAGAAATCTCAAAAATAAAAAGACAATAACAGAAAAGAAGGTAATACAATACCAGTGTTTTAGATCTTTGATATGAAGATCTCAAACTATCTAAGATAAACTGAAGTGATCTTGATCCAGAAGCTTGTAAAGATCTTGAATTTTAGATGAAGCAGAGAGAAAATCATGTATAGCTCTTAATAAGATGTTTTCATAATGAAATTCGTTAAGAAAAGCTTTATGAAATCGTTTATATATGAAAAGCAGTTAGGCTTGAATAACTACTGTAACCATCTGTAATAAAATAACTAATTTTCAATTATTGTATCAAAGTAGCATTGGTTATAGTCTGTTATAAACTAACTCATCAATGTGGTAATAGATGTGTAGTGTGTTGTACGCAGCTTTCGCATCGATTACTGCATCGAAGTATCTATTTTTTCTAACTTTTGGTAAACCTAATTATACTTCATGCATTGATGTGACTTTGATTACTATATAAACTTTTCACAAGTTCTTAAATGCATTGATGTACGCATCGATTCATGATATAAAAAATTATTTTATAAAATCTTGTTTTTCTTCAAATGATTTTTCTACCTCATTATTTAGTTGAAAAA
>JANHAO010011611.1:0-16871 GCA_026873985.1 Saraca asoca | reverse complement strand
TCGCTACCACACAAACAAAATCAAGAGTGCAACGACTCTGAGCCTACCCGAGATTCAAAAACCCAGCGAATGGTCTTTACCTCGCTACAATCAGAATAATACTAGTACTATCGGCATCTCACATATGGATGGGTTTTTTACAATCCTCACATATGGATGTATCACTCGTGATAGCTCAATGCATAGCTCACTTGTAGAATGACGAGTAGACTGGGAAGTAAAGCATTACTGATTGATTGAAAGAGAAATTCTCATTGATCATTACAAATTTACATACAGCAATACACGAGGTATTTGCTACATACATCCGAAAGAAGAAAGACCCGTACAAAAGAACCTCGACAAGCAAGGTGAGGGTTCTACAGAGGGAAAGGCTGGTCTTTAAACCTGCTCCTGATGATAGAGCAGTAGCCCATAGTCCCTCCTGCTTATTCCTCTGCCATCGTGCCTGTCTGTGTCAAAACTAGAGCGTCCCCAGAAACCAGCAGGCCAGGTAGTAGAGCTACCAACGATAGCCAGTGGAAGTGGCCAGAAGCCATCGTGAGAACCTTGTAGAGCCCATCTACTAGGCTGTATGACGGGACCACATGCAACGGTCCATCCATGTCTCCCACCACCATGCAACAGGCCATCCAAGTCTCAGCAAGCTTCATCGGAAACCAAGACGCTAGAAAGCTTCAACAGTTCTTCATTCTCCTCCATTAAAATTTCCTGAGGCAAAAAGAAGAATATCTCAGGTTACTTATAGATTCGCTCTGCCCTTCGAAGAATCCAGATGAAATCTGGTCAAATCTTTATCTAACGGCCCGCAACGAGCGGCAGTGCCACGCCAATGGCCAAAAATGGCAAACAGGAGAAAGTATGGCCTAAAACAAATGTGAAAAGACATTTGACATGACACTTCGAGCAAAGAAGGACACTGGCCGAAGATACGTATCCAGCCTAAAAAATATGCAACTCCCGGTCCGCAAAGCACATCGAGAGTTGGGGGGCTTATGTTGTACACTAAAAATAGCCTCGTGTGGACGAGTCCCCGAGGAACCAAAGACCAGTCCTCGTGCTTCAGCGAAAAGCTTTCGGGAGCTCAGACAACGGCAACGAGTGTCAAATCCTGTCTCGCTCGCCTCGCTCGACCATGGTCTGAAAGGCCATACTCTGACGATAGCATGACTCAGTGATAATGGGCTCAAGCATCGACCCAGCGATCATTCCGCTTGCACTCGCCTCCCTGCTATGGCAACCCTAGCGGCTTCCTCATGAAGCTCTTGCTTGAGACAACAGAGCACCTTGCCTGACATGGTGGTGGCTACAAGCCTACATGTCGGCCTAAGAAAGTCTGCTTCACAACCTATTGCCGGGATACGGTCTTCTTATTGTCTTTTCTGATTTATTTGATATAATACAACTGTAGCTAGCATTTAATGCATATAATCTCTTCTTCTTCTATAAATAGGACGCCTTTGTTAGCAGAAGAGGAGAGGCTAATCTTGTAAACAAAACTCCTACAAATTATCCAATATCAATAAGACTTCCGCCGTGGATGTAGGATCCGGTGCCGCCCGAATTTAGCCAAACCACGTTAAAAATCCCTCTTGCTCTTCCTCTTGACCATCTTTCAAAACACTTCAAGAGCGGCATTGATTCCCGAAATTCATATCCCGTTGGTCGAAGTTCTGGTCCTCTATACGAGCCGGATTTCGACGTCAACAATACCTATTAAAAAATTTCATTAAAAAAATTGAATCAAACATCAATTAAATGAACAATGAGTGTTGATTTTCACAGTTTTGTATAGTTTAGGTTTTTAATTTCAAGTTTTAATGAACAAAATTCAATCATTTCAATTTTTTTTTATATTTTCCCTAATCAATATTTAGTTAGGATATATACACTAAGAGAATATTTATTAAATAAATTTTTATGATAGGATTAACGGGGTAATATAATTACACATCCTTATTAAAATAAATAATTACCAGGTGATTAGTTAATTTTGAAAATTTTCATACTACAAAGGGCACATTAATTTATTTCTCATTCTTAAATTCAAGGCCAATGAGTAACTTTTTAAAAGAGAACTTTTTTCTCTAAAAAAAGTTAGTGTATAAAACACCTCTAAAATATAAAAAAGAGTTGTTTAACTAAATTAGGAAATTAAAAACTAGCTTTTTTTAGTGTATCAAACATACATTTAGAGTTTATTTGATGTAAGTAGTTAAAAAGCTAGATGATAGCTTATAAGTTAGTTATTAGTTATTTTATTTACTACTATTTGTTAGTTGAAAGCTAAAAGTTGATAAACTAGTTAATTATATTAAAAGTATTTAGTAAAATTAATCGTTAACCTAACTTTTAAATGTAAACTGACATAAAATAATATGTTAATATGATTAGATAATGTTTGGAATAAATTAATTTATATTTATTTTAAGGTCAAAGTATATTGATACAATTAAAATATTTAAAATAAGAATAAAATTATATAAATTTAATTAAATTATATTTTATAATATCATATATTTAGTTATTTATTTATTTATTTGTGTTAAATTAATGGACATATGTCAAATATGCAATGATATATCAATTTTTTTTGTCATCTTTGACTTTGTGAAAAAAAAGGCATAAAAAATAGTATGATATTAAAAAAAAGGCATTAAAAATGAAGGTTTTTAATTAATTAAGACATAGGCTGTCAATTAACCAAAAAGAAAGGGATAAATTAGAAAAAAATAATAAAAAACTTTATTCTAATAAACTATAAATTACTTGGAATAACTTCTTACATAAAACTCAAATATATTTTAAATGAAAGAATTTGAACTAATATATATTAATTCTATGATAAGATCCGCATTAATTTGAATAAACAATTGACACTACTAGAAAAAGAGGTGTTTAGTGATGGTTAACAAGAAGCAGTTCAATTGAATCACTACTAAAATACAATTTAGGAGTAGTTTATTTAACCACTTTTATATTTAGGATAGACTTATCATTTAGAGGTGGTTTCACTACTACAAAATTCAGAAACAACGCCTATGATGTTATTGTTATTCTTATGTCCGAGCATATAACTTAAATTAATATTATGTAAAGTTGCAATGCTTTGGAAAAGATACTAGTTTTTACATTCAAGTAGAAATTGATCACATTCGAGATCAATTCGGTTGAATAATTGTATAGAAATAAAGTGTAATGTATTAATTTTAACATTATTGTTTTGTAATATATTGAATTTTTTGTTAATCCAATAACATGTATGTATGATTTTAGTTGGATGGTTATTTTGTCTATGTAGCTAGCAACAAGTTTCTGTAAAAATGTGGCTTGTAGCAGGTTTTTGTAAATAGAAAAGTCAAAATTATTAGATATATGTTTTTTAAAAAAGATGAGTTAAGAGAAATGATATCGATTTTTGTTTTACCAAAACTAATGTCTTTAATGCTTTAGACATTAGTTACTACAAAAAAAAAAGCGATGTAATTAATTTCAAATTATTTTATCTAATTTTATTTATGAATAAAATTATTCTCTAATCATTAATTTTTCTCTATTCCCAAGAAAATAATTCCATTTTATTAAGCCTACATAATAATTCAAGAATTTAAATATTATTTGATTGAACAAAATAATTTAAAAATTTAAGTATTATTTAGTCGACAAAATAATTTAGAAAATAATTAGCCTTTATACAATTTGTTTATGAAAAATGTAATATATTACCAAAAAATAAAATGGACAAAAATAATTCAAAATAAATAAGATATGGTGTACAAGAAATACGTGGATAAATGAAAATTAAAAGGCTGATTGCCTTGAAAAATCGATGTAAAAATTAATGATATCTATTTTTTATTAACAATCGATGTATATTTCAGATATTTGACATCGGTTCTTATTAAA
The DNA here is from genome assembly GCA_026873985.1 of Saraca asoca. Taxonomy (NCBI): domain Eukaryota; kingdom Viridiplantae; phylum Streptophyta; class Magnoliopsida; order Fabales; family Fabaceae; genus Saraca; species Saraca asoca. The sequence goes on along the minus strand of JANHAO010011611.1, from coordinate 12,965 downwards.
AAACTAATGTCGAAAGTCAAATATGCATAAAAAGGTTTCATAGACCTGATTGTCATTGTCGCTCTCTTATTAGTCTGAAATCCTAACTCTCTTCCCTTTATATCCAATGATTTGAAGGTACTCTCCCTTTTACTCTCACTCTCTCGCTGATCATAAAAGCCCAACTCACTCTCATTCTCCCTCTCTTCGTGGCTTGAATCGATTTTTTTCATTTCGCTTTTTCTGTTTCTAGGTAAAACTTCTTTTTTTTAATTGTATTAATAATTGATGCTGTGTGGATAAAATGAATTATGTGCTAATTATGTTTAATTGTGTGCCATAATTATTTTTTAATTTTGGATCATACCAACTGGAAGATGCAAAATAGTGGAGGTTACTTTCATGGCTCAATTAATGCATGTTTCTACTTTCAAAGATAAAAATCCTATATATGCAAATATGTCATATTATGATATCATTAAAGACATATGAGAGCTTGACTACATCAAATTTAAGGTGCCTATATTTCAATGTAAATGAATTGAAAATAACAACAACATTCGAGTCGATGAGTTAGAGTTCATGTTAGTGGATCTTAATAGAGAAGATCATAAGGCAAAAACGTTAATAATGACATCCCAAGTAAAACAAGTTTTTTATATCATAGACCTAATCGATAAGAAGTGGTATGTAGTTCTTCAATGGAAGAGACAAATTGTTAGTAATAGGGATGAAAAAGACATAATGATATTGAAGAGACCCTTCCTTTCTCTTTAGGACTACCTCTGTTGAATGATGAAAGTAACTTAGAGGAGTTTTATGTGCAAAATGATCATGGTAAAGGTAATTGATTATATGTTTATTGTATATGCAGTAGTTTATATGCTTATACTTGATATATTATGCTTTTATTGTATATGTGGGCGACTAGCTATATATAATTTTCAGTTTAGATGTTTCTACTTGATATATTATGCATTTATTGTATATGTAGGCAACTAGCTATATAATTTTTAATTTAGATATTTATACTTGATTATGTGTTTATTTTATGTAGGCAACTAAGTATATAATTTTTAGTTTAGATGCTTATACTTAATTATGTATTTAATTGTATATGTAGGCAACTATTTAATTTTTAGTAAAGATGCTTATATTTGATATATTATGTATTCATTGTATATACATACAACAATATAATTTTTAGTTTAGCTACTTATACTTGATATATTATATGTTTATTATATATGTGGACAACTATTTAATTTTTAGTTTAGATGCTTATATTTAATTATGTATTTAGTTTGTTATAAACTTATAGTACTTTGAAAGAAATGAAAGTCCTCACACTCAACAAAAAATTGACAACAATTCAAGATTAATGGTTAGGATTTCTCTAACTCAATTCGATAGAATAATGTATAGACTTGTTAATTTAACATATTTTGATTTTAATTAGTTTTGTAATATCTTGAATTCTTTATTGATCTAATAAAATGTTTAAATTTATTGAAATTGAGATTGTGTTAAGTGATTGGACATTTTGGTTTGATGGTTGCTTTTGCAAAATGAAAATAGCAGCAAGGTTTTGCATAACTAGTAGTAGGCTTTTGTAAAAATGTAGCTAACAATAGTTTTTTTAGAGAGAAGATGTTGTTGTTGTTGTTTTTTTTTTATTTTTTTTAAAAACCAACATATTTAATGGTTTTTTTACATCGGTTTCATACATGCTAACTTTTCATCAAACAAAGACATATAAAAGCCTTTTTGGGAAAAGTTAAAGGTGGTTGAACTGCCACTAAATGTTAATCAAGACTAACATTCTAGTGGTACACTAAATTGCCACCAAGTGTAACGAGATGGCTACTTTTATGGCGGTTATATGAACCATTGCTAACAATACTAGAGGTGGTTTAACCTTCCTCTAAATATAGATAATAACTATTTCTAATTAGCATGATTTTTTGTAGTGTAAGAAGAAAGAATTTAATTTTCCAATTGAAATATTTGATATTACATGTACTCTAATGGACTTGCTAAAATGTCACATCACATATTTAATAAGGAAAACAAAATTAACTAACATAAATTGTATAAACTTCTTCTAAGACAAGTTTTTTTTGAAGTTTATCATACGATTATTACAATTTGATTATATAGAAAAAAAAAGCTACAAGTTTTCTAGGCAAAAATAGACCAGCACACAAAGCATGTCAAATCCAAAAATAAAAATGGCAAAAAAAGCAAAACTAGTTTCCTCCTCTAATTAAATCAAAGGAACAACTTCCAAACTATTTATTCTTCTCTCAAGAGCATCATCTTCCGATAATTTCTTATGTGCTCCAATTATAATATATGTTCTTACTTTATCTAATATATAAAGGCCAATTGTCAAATTTTGTAGTTTCTAATGTCATGAAAATTGAAAAATTGGATTTTAGTGCATATGGATCCCATGAAATTGACAAATGATCAACAAAATTCATGATTGGCCTTTATTTATTGTATGTGAGTAAGGATACGCATTATAATTAGAGCATATAAAAAATTCTCCTTCAACATTATAAGCTCTCCTTCCTCCAAATTGGTTTGAGCATTGTAATCTTCATCTATTATAGGCAATTTCATAATCTTCACTACTATGAAGACTAGTATCATTTTAGGACATCATAATTGTAGCACCAATCCCACATGGATGAAGAGTATTAAATTAGGACTCGAACATATGTAATCCATTTTCATATTTGTCAATTTCTTTCAATTTTTGGTATGCTTTGGCCAAACCATATTTACACACTCTCTTCCCCACAACAAAAAATAAAAGAATCTCCTTATTTTTAAAATTTTTTGGCCTAAAATTTGATCGATAATCTTTCAAAATTGATATGGTGAAGACATATTTCCTTAATCTCATTGAACAAATAGATTGCACTAAACTTGTCACTTTATCCTATTTAAAAATCCTTACATTATAGGTATTATCATGAGAACCTCTTCTTGCTTCTTTGGATAATCTCAACATTGTTGATATTCTATTAAGATCATTATAAGCCATTATATAAGGTCTAAAATAAGCACTGTTTCAGTCAAGGTTAGAAAAAGTATCTAAGATATAATGTAAAGCACCATTATGAAACACTAGCAATTCAAATCTTAGGTTGTATTTGGATGTGGTATTTTGGAAATCTAAGGAATTTGAAATGCAAGCAATTTCAATTCTAGTCATTCCAAATCCTTGCATTTGTAAATTATTTTGTTTGGATAATTATTTTTATGTGAGAATTTCTTTATAAAATATTGCAAAGTATGACAAACCACATTGATATTCTTATGTCAAATAATATACTAAGGTAGAATAAACAAATGACATGATTAAGTTTGTACCAATTTGCATTGAGGTCATGTTACTAAAAATAAATGGTCAAAATTTGTTGATTAAATGTACTATTAATATTTTAACATCACTAGAAAATCTATACATATCAAGTAAAGCTAAAGCATGCCATAATGATTTTTGCGACATAACTACAAATTTTAATTTATAACCCATGTTTTCAATATATATGTACTTAAAATAATTCACAACCTAAATGCAATTCATGGTAAAATACATTCTTAATTTCTAAAAAAAATGTAATCACCTTGATTTGTAGTCAAAATAAAAAGGATATGTAATTAAAAAAATTTATAAATTGAAACAATATGAGATTCCATTCATCATTAATTTCAAACATTCTTAACTTATTTCTATAAACTTGACAAATGAAAAAAAAATAAAACGTTTATAATAAATCCATAGCAAGTTTTTTTTTTTAAGAAAATTTTGATGCAAATAACAATACAAATTAGATAATAATAAGAAGAATGACTTCGATACTCTAAAAGTATAGCTTAATTATCCAAAAATACTAAGATATGAGCATAGAGGAAAGGATGTAGTCCTTCTAGTGATCATGAGGAACATTTTTAATGACTTCAGATTGAATCATATTCTCTAACAACCAATTAAGAGCTTTGTGGATTTGTTGGTGATTAATACATGACATCCCATTTACTTCATCAATCACTTCCTTTACATTCATTGTCTTCTTCTTTGTAGATTGTAGAAAATCCTTCAAAAAGTCACCAATTTCTCTCATTGTTGAAACTATTCCATCCTTCTCTCCAACTCTCTTTTTTTTTTTTTTGGGATTTCATGGTAGGAGAAGTAATTGATTGTCCCCTTTTCTTCATATTATCACCAACTTCCTTTAAGCCTTAAGTACTTGACCAACTAGCATCAATCGAGTCATTAGCTGCTCCATTAGGTTTTTCTATAACTGCTTCTTCACTCATAACATCATTAGCATCAAGAGTAGTTTTAGCTCCATTTCTAGTTGCTCCATCTTTAGCATATAGGTGCACAATATCATCCCAATTGAGAATCACCTTGAATCAGAAAGGTTTTGCATCTGCATGTGACCGAAACATAAAAATAAATAAATTTGTTTATGACAAGAAATATGAATAAATAAATTGGTATACATAAAAATAAGATAATTTACTTTGACATACTCATTTCATGCACTTTCATTGTCAACAGGATTCATATGCTTTGTGCCATCCTAATCAAACTTGCTTTGGCTAAGTATATTAGTAATAGTTTCATACCATTTTCTCCAAAATTTGTTATGATTTTTTAACATTCTTTGGTAACATTCACTTTAAATTATGTAGACAATACAGAGGTAGTAATATGTAAGCTATAGTTTCCAAGCTCTATCACTTCTGTTGCTAAGCTTCTTTGGTCTCTAAGTGCATCAGCCATGGCACCATCCATCTCCAAGTTCCATTTAAAATAAGCTCTATAACATTTATTTGATGTATACTTTTTGTAAATTCTTGAAGAAGATCTTGCCTGTGTTGGCTAATCTTTTCCTATATGCTTGGCTTGGTACAAGCAATACCTTTCACCATTCAACATTAAAATCGTAGATGACATATCAGGCCTATCCTCAAGTCTCTATTGTACATATAACAATCCCCATATCACATTCATCCTCAATTCACCACCTTTAAGGTTACTTTAAAAACAATCAAGATAACCTTTTTTAACTTGACCCATTTCTGTTTTCTATCTAAAAATTCTCTAAAATATGGCCTTTTTTTTTTTTCCTTTTCTAAGCATAAACATTTGTTGCAAATCTAAGTAGGCTTAAATTCAATGTTTCCATAGGGCACCAATCAATTAAGAATATAGATATCTTAACAATTATTAGTTCACAAATCAATAGCAATACAACTGAGTCATTAATCATTAGTGACAATGAAGATTAACTTTGAAACATACCTTGAAGATTTCTTCAACAGAGTAAGTGGGATGTTCATGTTGAGAATGAAGTAAGCAGCAATGTTAGGGAGATGAAGTGTGAGCAATAGTGTGGGAACTAGCATGAGAAGTACTGTGAGAACTGGTGTGAGCAATAATACAAGCACCACTGTGAACAATGAAGTTTGGAGTAGCACTTACAATGTGAACAATAGTGAAGAGAGGCTAGGGCAATGAAAAGAGTTTCATTGAGCAAAAAGGTGGACTAAGGAATTTTGCAAATTCCATGTATTAGATGGAATTTCAAATGTATAATTAAATCACATGATAAAAATTCATAGAATTTATAAATTTCTTTCATTATTTAGCTAAACAAGATATTTTATAAGTTGATATTTTAAATGCATTAAAAAATTACTCCCCCTCCTTGAATTACCCCATCCAAACATAGCCTTATATTCCTACTTTTGGTGAAAAAGCTTCCTATTGATCTCCATGTTTTTTCCATGGGATAGTAGACATTGCATTTGAAATCCAATGACTAATCCTTAGAGTTTTCCATGAGAAATATCATGTAATCAACGAGAATAATAATAATAATAATAATAATAATAATAATAATAATAATAATAATAATAATAATAAGATGATATAAAATTTATGAAAGTTAAGATATCCAAACAAGGGAAACAATAAAGATTATTTTATGAATCTTACATTTATTACTATCCTTGTGTGTATTGATAAGAAAAAAAAAATGAAAAAGAGAGTAGGCAAGTGCACAGCTTAGAGTGACATAGGCCATATGAGGAAATGTATATTTTGAAGGTTTGTAGAAATAGTTGGGGATTGGACTTAGTATGAGTTTTTTTTTAAGGCCTAAATAGATAGAAGGATCTTTAGTGGACAAAAAGGGAAGCTCTTGAGAATTGGGCTTGATAGGTATATTTTGAAAAGTCCACTTAAATGGACTTGGATTCAATTCAAGTAGTCATGTAATCTTGTCTACATCAATATAAATGGACTTGAACTCATTGCATCTTCCTAAAAGAACTAAAGAAGAGAATTGTCATTAAGTATGACTCTTGTCATTTCTTCTAAACACCTATTTTTCCTCTTAATAACTCCATTTTTTTAAGGGATTCTAGGGGAAGAGTAGTTATGTTCAATACTATTCTCAGTATAGTAACAAGTAATATTATGATTTTTGAACTCTCCACCATGATTACTTTGGATACATATTACTGTTATTCCTTTTTCATTTTATATGAACTTTGCAAGCTTTTAAAAAACTTGACAAGTATCACTTTTTTAGCAAGAAATAACATCTATGCATATCTTGAATAGTCATAAACAATTACATATATGTAGTAATTTCCATCATGATATCTAATCCTTGTTGGACCAATCAAGTCCATGTGAAGTAATTGAAATGGTCTAAATGTAGAAACAAAATTTTTAGGTTTAAAAGATACTTTTCCTTTTTGACATGCATCATATAGTCTATCTTTCTTGTACTTAAGCTTAGGCAAACTAATAACTAAATTGTTTTTAGAAAGTTTTCCAATAAGATCCATACTTGCATGAGCAAATCTTTTATGCCAAATCCAAGAACCATCATTTAAACAAACTAAACACTTAGAATCAATGTTAGGCTAATTATCAATGTTGATCAATTAAATATTGTTATATCTTTTGCTAAGCAACTTAATTTGCTTATCATTCAAAATCTTAACCATGTAACAAGTGGAGTCAAAAGTGACTATATTCCCTTTGTCACAAAATTCACTAATGCTAAGTGAATTGTGTTTGAGCACCTTAACCAACAAAGAATTTTAAATACAAGAATGAGGGTTCTTACTAAACCTACCTTTATCTATTACCTTCCTTTTAATATTATCTCCAAAAGTGTCATATCCACCATCAATGGAAGTAAGTTAAAAAAATTTGGATTTGTCACTAGTCAGTTGTTGGGAGTATCCATTATTAAGAAACCATATATCATTCCAGGATCTCCCACATAATTATACAAAGAAAATCACTCTTTGGATGTGGTATCCAAGTAGTCTTGAATCCCTAAAGGTTAGTCCCACTAGATGAATACTTTGGTACAGAACCAACTTCTCTCCAACATTTGCAACATAAGTGTTCCTTTTGTGAGCACAAGAGTAAAACCCATGGTCTTTTTTTCCATAATAAAAACACATTATGTAAGATTGGTTTCCTATGATTTTCCTAACTAGGAGATTTTTTTAAAAAGAGTTTTGTACACTTGGCTTATATCCAAGTCCCTCTTTGTTAAAATCACACATTTTACTTCCAAGTAATGCACCGAGTGTTTTCTTATCATTTGTGAATTTTTAAAGCATCTTATTCAAATAATCAATTTTTGACTTCAGATTTTCACAAATAGCACATACTTGTTATAATAACTTAAGGTTTTCAACTTCTTTCAATGAATAAATGTTTTCTTTTTGGAAATTTTCAATGTCATCTTCCAAGAAAGTAATTATTTTCTTTGAAAGATTGAAATTCATTTTAGCCTTAAGTAAATCATCAAATAATTCTTTATATAAATCATCAACATCATCAAGATATTGGATAAAGTCATCATCATTTACCTCAATGTCATTGGCTCCTATAGCCATGAGACAAAGCAATACCTCTTCATTACAAGAGGAATCAACGTCTTCATCACCCAATGTGGCAAGATGTGCCTTTTTGTATAGTTGCTTGTTTTTTCTTCATCTCATTCTCTAATTGTTTCTTGAGATACATGGGACAATTGTATTTGATGTGTCTTGGCTTTTTAAACTTATAATAACTGGAGCTACATTAATTGCTTTACTCACCTTTATTTGCATTCCAGGGAAAGGAGGCTTCCTCGTTCCCCTAACTTTGCAAGTTTTTAAGAGCCTTTGGTACTCTTTTGTGAGAGGAGCCAAATCAACTTACATAGAGGTATCATTAAGAGATCATATAAGCTTTCCAATTCATCATCTTCATCTTCATTAGTTGTAATGCCTTTGAGGGCAAGGTTTTTCCTTCTTTTATCATCATCATTAGACTTTGAATATCTCTTAAGGTCTATCACAAGATCCTCTAAGTTACCAAATAACTCTCGCAAAGTAAGCATGCCTATTTTCATTGACTCCTTTGTAGTTATAATTTTCGATTACCATTTAGTGGCCAAGGAGTGAAGGGCTTTGTGGACAAAATCAACATTTTCAAATTTCCTACCTAGAATGCTCAAATGATTAACAATTACAGTGAACCTTTACACTTTATCCTTGATAGATTCACCATCATTCATTTTGAAAAGCTCATATTGAGATACAAGTATGTGAACCTTAGATACTTTGACTTGGGTAGTGTTGTGGGTATTTTTGGAATTGCATAAATGGGCTAGTAAAAGCCCAATTGACAGACTCAGCTAATAAGGGCCCAGCTCACTAAGGATTGAGGTTATTAGACTAAGACATCAGGTCACTAAGATCATCAATCAAACATGAGTTAAAATAGCCACATCAAGACATTGATAATAAGGCTTAGCTTGTAAATCAGAGCATGTATCCATAACTGACAAATCAGGAAGATTCGTTTGATTTCCTACTTTAATGGGAGTCTGTTATAACCATTAACCCTTATCTATTATGTAATCCTAATCAAGTCATGATACTTATCGTTATAAATTTAAATTCAAACTATAACCCCCAAACCATTATAAAAGGGGAAGAAATCATTATACATGACACAATCAATTATCAGATATAGTACACTTAGCAAAGAGTAATAAAAACCATGGATGTTTGCCAAACCAAGTTAAAAACTTCTAGTATCTCCTTATTCTTCCCCCTCTCTCTTTTTCTTTTACGTTCAATCTACAATTTGGGGTTCTAAACTTCAGTTGATTGAATTCAACCGTTAACATTTTAGCACTAGAAGGAGGGCCTTAAACTGCATTCTTCTTTATTTTTCAATGGCTAGAGGAAAAACCACCTAGAATTTAGATGCTACAGTTGACCAACCAGATGGTCACATGGAACAACAGAGGGATCTAGTCCTCCCTATGACATGCACTTCTGCCATCCTCACTACATGATGAGAGAGTTAGTTGAGATAGTTAGGGCATTAACTTAGACATAAGCCTAGAGCTTACAGGAGTAGGTTGGAGGTGTTGCACATGAAGAAGCTCTCCAACAACCATGAGAAGAAGCTCAGGAAGAGAGGCTAACTAGAGAAATACTTTAACACACTTATTTAGCTTGCTTTACCAACTCATAAACAAGGTCGAAAGTCCATCAAGTTTGAGAGGATGATGAAGGAAATCATCAGTAACATGGGGGCTCATGTTGATCTGAAGGCTCAAAAAGGTCTAATAGGGACATTCTTTGGATCAAAACTCACTAGTCTATGAGTAGAGAAAATGCACAATCTTATATCACCATTCCCATGATAAAAAGAGGAGCCAGCCATCTTCCAGCCATTGGTCTGAGGCTCAAGACCATATGGTAGAGGAGTTACTTCAGAGAGTAGAGCAATTAGAACAATAGCTTCAGGCATAGGACCATCGAGATTGTTATAAAGGGAAAGACACCATTTATTAGGGAGATCGAGAAAGAGCCTCTCCCTCACAGGTTCAAAGTTTCCACTATCCCACTATATAATGGGGATAGTGACTCATTCGATCACCTGAATGCATTCAACATGTAGATGGATCTTCAAATGTCTAATCCATTAGTCAAGTGCCATGTCTTCCTAGCCACTTTAGGAGACATACCCCAAACATGGTTCATAAATCTAAAAGCTCACAGCATTGATAGTTGGGAAGAATGTCAGAGGAGATTCATTAACCAATACAAGGCACTGAGAAGGTGGCTCGCACCACCTTGCCACCTGGTGACAGTCTTTCAATGAAAAAATGAATCGCTGAAAGACTACATTACCCAGTTTCAACATGAAGTTTGCAATGTAGAGAATCCTTTAAATGAGAGCATTTTAACAGTAATATTAGCAGGACTTCACAAAGATGAAAAGCTATACGAGAGTATATACAAGTCTTCGGTGAAGGACTTAGGAGAATTCTATGAACGAACTACCAAAGATATCACGTTGAAGGAAACATTTAGCCCTAAGTCTAAAGACGAGGCAAATAACTCTAACCAGAGAAAAAAAAGGGGCAATACCAGGAATAACAAGGAGGGTCAGGATGATAACCCTGAAAATTAAGTCACAAAGAAGGACAAGAATGAGTGATCTTAGCATAAGGGTCACCATGATAGGTACAGCTTCTTATCAGATACTTCAGAAAGGATCTTTGCAACAGAAAAGGATAGGGAGGATTTCAGGAAGCCCAAACCCATAAGGACTCCTGACCAGTTTAGAAATAAGAATAAATATTGTGCTTATCATGATGAAATCAGGCACAACACTTTAGAATGCAGGAAACTCAAGGATACAATTAAGGACTTAATCAAGAGAGATTGTTTAAGGGACTATGTGGTGCGACCTACGGAACATTGACTAGTGCAACAACAGTGCCAATTGACTCTTGAGCAAGAGGAGACATCTTTGGTAAGAACTACCATTCATAGTGGGCCCAACATTGCAGGCATTTCAAATAGGTCACATGAATGCTATGTACGAGAAGCAAATCATGTCTTGCTTACAAAACACAGTGAATTTGAGGGTTTCACCAACAAAGCAAGGATGACCTTAGATAGCATCACCTTCATAGATGAAGATGCGCGAGGGATACATTCTCCCTATAATAACACATTGGTTATCCAAGCCAGAAATAGTAACCCTGAGGTATAAAGAATTATGATCGATACAGGTAGTTTGGTGAATGTCATGTATAAGGGATGTTTTGAATAGATGGGTCTAAGCTCAGATCAACTGAGACCTTCCCTAAAGCCCTTTTATGGCTTTATAGGAGATACAACACTACCAATAAGGTAGATCAGACTTCCTATTACTTTTGGAGACTTAGGTCACTAGACAACCATCTTGGTAGACTTTCTAATTATCAACTATCCGTTAGCATATAATGTGGTGCTGTAGAGACCTGCGATCAATGACCTAGACATGGTCATATCTACCAGGACACTCACCATTAGATTCCCAACCCCCAATGGAAATTGATGTGTGCAAGGTGATCAACACACAACCAAACACTGCTACAAAGATGAAGTCAAGCTAGGGATAAGAGGGAGGAAGGTTAATGTGATTTTTGGTGGAAAGCCATAAGATACTAGACATCTCCACCCCTATGATTTGTGAATTTGAATATTACTTATCTAGTCCTATAGCATTATTTTGAAGTTTATAAGACCATTGATGTTTTTAAATTTTTATGATTGTTACTAATTTTTGAATAGATTTTTATAGAATTCTAACCTAGAAGCGAGCTATCGCCCTTCTAATTTGAAAGCAAACTATCACCCTCCTAATCTAGAAGCGAACACTTGGTCCTCTAGTCTGGAAAGGATATTCAACTTGACGTACTTATAAAAACTTGGCACCATATATGACCAACTATTCGACACTATGTATGACCTACTCTTTGGCACCACATGTGACTAACTATTTTGCACCACATGTGACCTACTCGGCATCTTATACGACCTACTACTTGTCACTGCATGTGACTAACTATTTGGTACTGCATACGACCTACTACTTGGCACCGTATGCAACCAACTATTTGGCACTGAATACGACCTACTGAAAACATAATATTTGATGCGTTTATTTGTACTCATGCTTAGCATTTTAAGAGCCTAAATGAATTAATTCTAGCTGAGTTAAGATGTATTTGGGATTTAGTGTCAATTGGTAACATTTTGTAAATTTCTGCATTTTCAGCCATAATTAAGCAATTTCTGAAATTCTAGCATAACTTAAGCTACACTTATCCAATTGATGTGATTTTTGTCTTGTAGGAAATCTAAGAGATATAAATACAACTTCCATGAAGACCTCTAAGGCTTAATCACTCATTTGGTTACCTGAATTTAGAGATTAAATTACTGCTAGAATACTGTCTCTTGGGCAGCCGACCTTTGCTTACTTAAGAGACCATATCTGGAGATTTATAAGTTCAAATGAGGTGAAACAAGGCCCAAATGGAATATAATATATAAATACACATTTCATATGAAGACTTCCTGAATTTAAAGTGTCAAATTGGGCATCAAAAACTAGCTACAACCTAGAGTCAGAGAAGCTACGAAAAATAGGCCTGTAGAATTGGTTTTTTTCTTGGCCCCAATTGGCATTCAACTAAAGCCCATTGCTCCAACCTAAAAGCAGCTAGCTAGAGATCTGAAATGAGAAGAAAAAGAGGAGGGAGTGGCTTGCAAAATGGAGCTGAGTACACAATAGCAGTGCTACCATTCAGACTGCCACTAAACCTTCTTTCCAACTCAGCATTGCAGCCTTCCTTTTTGTACTCGGGTTGCTCATTTGTAAAGAGACTTTTTCATTAACTTTTAGCTAAATTTTCATTGAGTTTTTGTTTTAGTTTTTCACAGTGTTTTTAGGTTAGTTTTTATGAGGCAGAGAGCAGCTTCTACTCTCCCTCCTTTCTTCTTTTTTTCCTTTCATTTTTGGCCTCCATGGAGGGCTAAGCTTGTAACCAAACCAAGGGATGCTACTTGAAGTTAATGCTGAGATT
>JANHAO010011610.1:0-16862 GCA_026873985.1 Saraca asoca | reverse complement strand
TGGCGTCTTCATTATACCAAGGTTCTTGCTTCAATATAAGCAATGGGTCGGGGTTCCATTCAAACCTGATTGTAGAGAAGTGATCATGGGCTCCATTTTTAATTTGAATTCATGTCCACTTCCAAGTTTTGGGTGTGATTCATATCATGTAGTATCAAAGGATAGGTTGCTCTCTCCAAGGGCCTTGATCGGTAGCAGTTATTTCTAGGCACCCACTTTGATTTTCTTGGCAGCAGGGGTAGGAATGTCGAAAGAGCCACCTTCCTTACTTTTGCTTGACTCTTTAGCGGAAGCCTTTTGCTTTCTCATAGACAACGTCAACCAGAAGTGTCCATAGGCCAATTGGATGAAGGAAGGCCACAGGTAACATCCACCGACGGCATTGATTCAAGCTGAGTGATTAGTAGCATAAAAGGCTTTTCCTTGGCCAAGGCCTAGGCACGAATCTCAACCATGCACTTTAGATCCATCTTTGAATGGTGTATCTCTATTATTTAGTGTTTAGGCAACAATTTTAAAACATGACAACAAAAATCAATAAAATAGAACTAACAAGCAAAGCCAAATTACAAAGTAAGGCACATATGAGGATGGATTGAGCGTCAAATGACCCTAGCACTAACAACTGGACGATAAGGTCTTGATCATTATTTGAGAGATCCTCAAAGAGGTAGCCCTAAGATTACTTTGTGGGTTTAGTCTGACTCCCCGTCTTGAAGAAAAAATGGATGGAACCCTTCGATCATTTGAACTTTGAAATAAGAATTTTTCCAGGCATGAATGCTAGTAAGTATGTTTTCCATAATGACACAATCGGGGCATTAAATGAAAAGTACCTAACCCCCTACTTTCTATTAGGAATAGGTGGAAAAAAGAGAAAAGACTCCATGGTGGGAGTAAGATGAAGATGTAGGCTCAATACTTCAAAGCAAAAGAGGAACACCCAAGCATTCCAGGTCAATTGAGAATGATAGATGTTTATGGCCCAAAGAACTCCTTTTTGAAGTGTAGAGAAGAGGACAAATGTGAATATGGTTGACTGCATCCCCATAAAACATAAAAAAGGATGAGGTGTCATAATTGTATGCCTATTCATCCTTTTTCCCAGGCTTGAAGGTGATCCCTTCGATAGATTTATTGTGAATATGGACCTTCTCTAGTTCTCAGATAACATTCGGGTCCTACCATTCAACAGAAGTAGATATTTGTTTCACGTCTGGGTGGATGTCTTGTAGATTGTCTAGTATGCATCAATCAAGTGGGCCAATTCATTCCCATGTTCATCACAAGAATGATCAACCATAATTATGCAAAAGGGAAAAGCAAAGTGGTAAATAATGCTTTCAAGTGAGTATTCCCCAAGGTCATATGAGGAGTCAGAATTTAATGATAAGTTGATAGGGTCACCTGATTATCATGCCCTGATCCACGGAATGTGACCGGCATAGAAAGTCACCATCAGGAAACCCCTTACAAGCTTTATAATGCAAACAACATACCAACGATTCACTATTTCATCAATCTACGATGAAATGTTTATATATTAAATTCTAATAAAAATTTGACAAAGTTTCTTCTGTTTTCCAGACACCTAGCCTCAAGACTTGTATAACATTAGACAAGGGCTACATGCCTATCACACCCTATATAACAACATAATAATATGCAGTGGCCTGGACTATATAATTTACATCTTACTGGGCATTTAACAATCATACATAATACATGCATATACAATCTTATCAACTGCCATTGATTTCCACCATTCATATACCTTTAATCTCCACAAGGTGTATCCACTCGATCAGTGAGCAGATCCTGAGTTAGGACAGCATGGGGGAATAACAGGAATATCCTGTCACTAAAAAATATGGAAAGAGAAGAGTGAGTTTCATAGAAACTCAGTGAGTAAACAATCTCATAATCACCTAAAAATTCCATTTAAAAATCATGTTCAAAAGTGTATATATATATATATATATAAATATAGTCGTGAAGATATGCTTACCCGTTCTGCAGGCATAATCTCAATATACATTTAAAAACTACCATTCAACAAGAAAATTAAATGAATAAAAATATGATGTTTAATAGCATAAGGGTAAATATCAAAGAATGCTACTATGGAAAATACATTAACCATGATATAAATATGAGGGAAAACTAATAAGCTTTTGAACATTTTATCAAATCTTAACATAGTAAAATATTCAATTGAATTTCCCAAAGAATAATTTAAAATGACAACTATAAACATAATTCCTGTCATAAGCCATCCAACACGTCCACTAGAAGCTTATGAATGTCTCATCATAAGTCATTTAACACATCTGTCGAATGCTCATGAACAGATACATCCCTACATTTCCATTTCCTTCCTTATTTGCTCTACATTGACTATTTACAAGTGCATATGAAGGTTATCAATAAATTTCTCAATGGGTCCAGTATCTCAAACCAATAATTTAAAAATATCATGTAACATGAAAGTTTTGTTTCGAGTAGGCAACATTTATAAAAAAAAAAAAAGAAGAAAAAACATATATACATAAACCTACTGATGCATTTTCATATCCACTTATCACATAGGAAAATGACACCATGGATTTTAATAACATAAATTAAGATGAAAATGCTTAATTTTAGCATAGCAAACCATTTCATATACACATACAACATATGAATATACTTTCAAAACCATTTTAATATATAGGAAAATCTCATCATTTAAAAAGGATTAATAATATTTCATATATTAAAATTATTTTATATTTACAAATGGGATTATTAAGTGAGAAGGATTGTTCACTCACCTTAGACACCTTTGGGAGCTAGGTCAGCTAACTTGGATTTTTTCAGTTGAAGCTCTAAAAATTTGATGTTTGTGTGCTTGGTTCGTCGATAAGAATTTATCTAGAGCAAATCCATATGAAAATTTCATCTTTCTTTAACTTTGTACAATGAGGGTTTTAACTAACCTATCTTGAAATCTTGCTATAAAGTTACTATAAAATAAATCTTTTGTTTTAGGATTACTCATCAAAGTTTAAAGTGCCAGTGGCAAGCTCGCCACTGGCAGAGGCTTTGCGAGTAAACTAAAGGAGCATCCGGCCGAATCAGGCCCCGAAACAGAGGAGGAAGAGTTTTGCTGGCTGAACAGCAAGATGGGAGGTGCCGCAGGAGGGATGAAGGTGACCGGCGGCCTAAGACTGGTTGGACATCATCGGCATGATGAAAAGTGAGGGCTAGCTAAAATAGAGTAGCAGGATGGCCTTCGATTGGAGCAGGGAAGCTCACATGCAAAAGGAAAAGAAGAGAATAGTGGCAGTAGCTGAAACTGTTGAACAGAGGCACTGGAGTGCCGCTGCCAGCTGATGGACGAAGATACCAGATGGAGAAGTAAAGAGAAGCTTTAGGAGCCAAAGAGAAGTCACACTGGAGGGAGAAGAAACTGGCTAGAGAAATTTATACATAAAAGGAAATGGGATAGATTGCAATTTGACCCCATCGACTTTCTACCGACCTCAATAAGGTCCTTCTGAAAAATAAGAAATTATAATTTGACTCTAGCAAAATTTAAGATTTTTCATTTCAGTCCCTCAGTAATATTTTTTTTTCAAGGTATTACACTGATCCATCGGACATGAAATGGAAGAGCACAAAGACCAAGGGCTACCTTCGAAGAAAATAAAGTATAATTAGGGTAAGCGAAGCAAAAGGGAATGATGATCGAATAAAGGCAATCGGGTAGAAGTTGAAGGTCTTAATAAAAAAAAAAAGAGAAAAGAAGAATCCAGAAAGAGAGTTTCATTTATAGATAGGCACCGGTCTTTTTAGTGTGGCCCAAGAGAAGGTTGGTAGGCACGAGACACAACCATCGAGAAGAGGTCATATAGTCGAGGCATTTTGAAAAACAAAGAAGAAACATATAGCAAAGCACCACAAAAGCAGAGGAAGTAGAAGCTACCTACAAAAGTCATGGTAAAGCACCCTATAGCAAAGGAAGAATGTCGGAAAAAGTGACAAAAGGTAGCGGTGAATTTGAGCTAAAGAAGACAAGTTTGAGTAGAGAGCAAAGGCAAAGGTCATGCTCAAAAGGCCTAGTGCTGAAGTGACTTTTGCAAGTCTCAAGACCTTTCAAGATGACAAACTATCATTACTGATAGTGCAGGTGACAGTTGGCTTTTAAGGAAACGAAAGGTCTCAGGATATGCCAACTATGCCTCCTGCTGGGGGGAAGGGGCAAGTGATACAGCCTAAATTAACTTCTAGTCTCTTGACAGTCAACCTAAGTTGACCAACTAGGACCAGTTGAAGTGATTTTGGCAAACAGTTTAGCCTAAACCGTTCAACCGATCGCGTTTGGTCAATTGACCTATGCTTAGGACTTTGCCAAGTAATTGCCCAACAAACCAACTGCCCAACCAACACATGATAAAATGTGTGACTCAAGCTTGTATGAACAATGTGACATTAGCAATGACCTAGCAGGAATCTCATTGACGTTACCAATAAGTTGCATACACGTGGTAATACCTCATTTGTCCAAAAGTATTCTAATTGACACATTTGACACCTATATATACTCGCAAGTACCTCTCTTTCAGATTATCTTCACTACACAATTAAAACTCTGCTAAAATACTAACTTGATCATTAGAGTATGCTTGATGGACTACTTTTGCCATATGTGATTGATTTTGTTATGTTTACAAATCACTTCCAAACTTTTCATCACTTTGCTGATCAACCATCAGTTGAAGAGTTTCACTGAAGATTTTTATTCTATATCCAATTAGATCCAGGATATGTTAAGCAAATTGTAGAAGCCCTTCACCAAAATTTTCCAAGTCTTAATCAATTGGTGTATTATGCACATTGTTGAGGAACGCCTCTGAGCCCCACACTAAATTAAGGAAATTATCATGCTAAATTAATTTTATTGAAATTTAAGAACTAAAATTATATAGAAGAATCACACAAGCAAAGCAACAGCCAAAAATAAATAAATAAATAAAGGAAAAACAGATTGCTAATGGCTTGCAGCATCACCTCATTTTTCCTAATTTGTTGCTTTGTAGTGAGGATTAATGTCAAAATAGAAGTTTGAATAGTTTATCCCTTAAAAACACAATAAATCAACAAATTAATCAAACACATAACTAACAGATCAGCAGATACGAATCTAGTAGTGGTAGAAGAATCAAAACAGATGACACTATTAGAATCAAAAGAGACTTGGCAACTTTTAAAAAGAAATTCAGTATTTCAAACAATGAATGAAGATGCAAACAGAGGCATCAGGAGTTATACCTAATGAGATGGAATACTACCTTAAGAACTGACAGAAGCAAGCAATTAAAATCAATTTTGCAGAGAGTTAAACCAAGCGATATACCTCATTATACCAAAGTACTAACAGAAGTAAGCAATTAAAATCAAATTTAGAAAAATGGACAAGCAATTCCTATTATAGTTCATGAAATAATTGGGAAAAAAACTTCATGTAATGCTTACAATCCATACCACACTTGAACCAAAAATATATCATGATAGCCAGTAAAAAACATTCCATTATAGTCTCAAGAGTCAAAGAAAAGTGCAGGACTAAGAAAAACAAACCAATTCAATTCATCAGAATAATTAGCCACTGATAAAAATAGATCACTGTCACTAATGTAAAATTCAAGAAAGCTAGTAGTGGTTTCATGATGAACAAAATACCAAAGCAAACTCCAGAGAGAAGTAAATACCTGCACAAGACAGACTTATCAAAATACCTGCACTATGATTTGCTACACACAATACTAATTTAAAGTCTAATTTATCAGAAGTTGGAGCAGATATCCTAAGGAATTTGCAACACAATAAGTTTTGCTTTAATAACTGATAGGTTGTCTGATTTTTAGAACACCCAACAGCTTGTTGTCAATACTCACCTTCAACCCTAATCGAACAAATTGAATGAGACAAAATCTAATGATTTTTTTTAGAAAGCTAATATGAGCTGGTGTTCATTTTGTTTTCTGTTCTGTTTTTAATGTTCTTTGGCTCCTAGAAAGATGAGGTCCTCTTTTGTAATCACTTTCTTATCTATGGAATTCTTCTACCCTTTCAAACAAAAAAAGATCCAATAAGATCAAGAACACGCATTTGGACAAATGCATAGAGCCTCAACATTTTGTAGTGTATATGGAGCACAAATGCTTTATATTAGTCTTCCACTTATAACAGAAATAGATTGCAACAATCCATCAGCCCCTCATTTGAAAGCATTAAAAACTATAATTCAATTAAATGGGAAATGGATTCAATTTCAAACACCAAAATAAATTACAAAAGGATAGAATTTGTTGGGATAAAAAAACTCTAAGATGCAATAAAATTATCAGAGAAACAAAAAACCAATCCTTAAAAATCTACAAATGACAACCAAGGAATGAGAGTGTACAAACTATCAGTATAATATTTCTTGAGAAAGAAGTTCGATAAAACAAACGAAAATAGAAGAAAACTCCTCATTGGAGGAGTTTCAAACTAATGAAAATAGCTTTCACTTCCTAACAAACTCACCAAAGAAATGGAAATCAGAATTCTAACCTATTCCTGCATATCCAAGTTGCTGCATAATCCAACAAGGCTCCAAGACACTTGAAAGTTTGTAACAGCCAACCAAAATGATCAGAGATACCAGGTTTGTGACAGCCAAATGTTTAGAGAAAGAAAGAAGCTACTTAGGGTGCAATAAAACAAAAGTCTGCAGATCCAATCCAAAACAATCATATTCCCTTTGCTTGTTTGTGGTGCAATGACTGGTCCGTGGAGAACTGGAAACAGAAATGATTAGTAGACAATCGATAAGAAATGCAGCATGCATAGAATCTCCCAGTATAAAAGCCACAGGTAACCACTTCCTCCCAGTGTATCTATGCAAATCTTGCCACAATAACCAGAGGCAAATCCTAATAGCAAAAGTAGGAAAGTTATTGGCATTGTTTGTGGTGAAGTTGTTGAGCGTTGGAAGAGCAAATATGCCATTGCAAAAATCATTAAGACCCCAAATGCCATCCAGCTCATAACTTGGACATGACGCCATAGAAAATGGAACCTTAAATTGAAAGAGGCCACTGATTTGGGAGTCCACTAGGAATTATATTCCTGAGGCAGAAAAAAAAAAGGAAACAACATTAGTATTTCCAATTAAGCAAAGACAATACTGGAATAATATGAGCAACTGACATCATTGACGTTCTCTCCTACTTATATCACAATTCACATTAATCCTTACCATCTAGGATAATAGAATTAAGCAAAGATAATAAAATAAATATACCACTATTACATAATTATACTGGACAAAAAATACTACAGATATCCAAAATTAAATATAATGAGGATATGCATTGGACCAAATGGTACCTGAAGAAGGATAATTACTTGGCTTGGATAAAGTTTCACAGGATACAGTAGTTTCAGCAATATGTTCATAGGAATAAACATAAGCACCATAGCAAAGTGAGATGGACATAACAAAAAGACCAGAAATAAGACAGCCTATGCACTTTTTAATTAGCTCAGCATGTCTCGGATCTTCTAACTGAATGTTAAATTTCTAAGATTCTTTTGATATTCCCATGGCCAATAGTAGTTGAGCGCCAATTGTGTCTCCTTCAACTTCAATCTTTTCATTATAAGGCCAGGCTCCAACGTCTTGAGATCATTAGAACAACTTTGCTCTGTGAATGATTTCTCAAAGGCACTTATCATGGAATTATTACTTACAGATGTAGAAGAGATTGAAGACAGACAAGTTATCTGGTTTTACTGTCCATGTACAGCAAGATCACTCGCAAATGAATCCATCGCAGGGATGCTCTCCTCGACGACTCCACAACTATTTGGTTGATCACAGATTCCAGTCTACAATTCTGCTGTTGAATGACTATCTTGTACAGCAGCATCCCCAGTGCAGTGTCCTCTATCAAGATTCAATCCAGATGTTGGAAGTTTTATCTTCCTTTCATCAAATAATTTTTGTTTGTTGCTCGTAGATGATTCATAACTTAATCTGAGAGCATTCAAAATGCTATCAGATGATTGTTTGAAATTTCTTGTTAGACCTTGTAGCCTATCTCCAAAAACCTGTGGCCAAATAGGAAGTTAGAAGAACAGGCGTATAGAAACCACAGGCAATGGATGTATAAAATGACAGATAAAAGATAACTTACGTTGGCCAATGATAATGAAACAAAGCATAAGAAAAAAAAAAAACACAAAACACATTATTTTAAACAATCCGAAGCTAAATCCAACTTCAGCTTCAGATTTACAACATGCAAGCATGACATAACAGTCAGAAACAAAGAACCCATTATTTTAATGCTCAATTGAAATCATAATAACAATCCCTCTCAGAATAATCATAAGAATCATATTGTCTGATAAAATGGTAAGGAATTGTTGAGGCAGAAACATAAAGATCATGGTGTAACAACCAAAAAGAGAGTGGAGAGCTCTGGCATCGTTGCAACTCCCCCCTTGCCCTCGAGCAAATCCAACATCAAATCAATGCAGAAGAAGAAAATTTTACCTGGACTTGAACAAAAAGTTTGTAAACGCTAGCACAATAATTTTAATTCCACCAGAAATGATACGAGTGCACTCCTCTCAGGCAACAACATTTGTAAATACCTAGAACATAAGACTAATAAGTAATAACTTATAAAGATATATAGAAATGCAAATTTATACGACTGAAATTCTGCTTACGAGGTGGGATGGTTGGCAGAAAAAAAAACCAGCTGGATAAATGACCTCCACAAGTAACAAGGTCAGCTAATAAAGTCAGTTCTGTACGAAGAAAGTGAGGAAGAAGGAATATCTTAATGGTTGTATAGATGTAGAACATATTGATTATCTCATTTTCATACGAATGAAGAGTATTCATGTGTGCCGATCGTGCTGATTGGCGTGAGTAGGATTTTGTTTAGCATTTAATAACGTGGTCACGCCACACTTTTTTAAGCGTGGCCGAGGTCAATTGATCAGAAGTTTTCCATCCATGACCGCAATCCTGAAATTATCTGCGAATTCATGGTCCAGTGCTTGAACTGTAACAGAGGAGCAAGCAACAAATTCTGATTATTCCAATGGTGCATTGGCGTCATTGGAGCTTCTGATGTCTCACTGCTTCCCAGTGTCTTCCACTCCTTGTTAGAAGGAGAAGGAGAGGCAGAATTAAAAAACCTTTTATTTTTTTATTTTTTCTTTTCTATTATAAAATTTTTAAATTTTTTTATTTTTTGATTCAAAATAGGTTCTCTTTTATGTATTAAATAATTTATATATGAATAAATAATTATAACTATATAAAAATAAAACACTTATTAACACATGATTAGTAATGTTTAATTTTTATTTGATAGTAGAGTATATTTAAAAATTCTCACTCTTTATGTAATACCCTGAATTTTTTTTAAAAAAAAAATTGATTTCGATAATGAAATAGTTTTTCGGAGAATTCAAAAATGTGAATTTGAAAATTTTGGGAATTATGAAATTATAAATTCTAATACATGAAATATTCAAATATAATAGAAATAAATTATATAAATTTTAGGAATTTTTAGAAAATTGAAATTTTCATTTTTAACGCTTACAGAATAAAATCCGTGTTTCCAGGATTTAATTTCTAGAAAATTTTAGAGAAATCGAAACTAGGGATATAGCTATCCGAGGAATACAAAATTATAGCCATTATAAAAGTAATTAATTTAATTAATTTATATCAAAATTTAAAAGCAGCTGGCGGTTGGTGAAAATATTAAATTTGGAGTTGAATTTGAAGAAATTCATAAAGTTACTAAATTGAAAATCACAAAACTTGTTAAGGAAGAGTCAAGGTTAAAGTTGACTCGAAACTTTTCCATTTTTACCCTCCAAAGTCGGCACCTTTTTCTTCCTTTCTTGTGTCGCTTCTGTTGCATTCCATTTAACCCATTTAAGCTTCAACTTAGAGTCAAGCTTTCTCTTACTACACCATCTCTCTCTTCAAGTAAGCACATTATTCTTTCATGATGATTTTTTTTTTATATTTTTACTCTTAATTCCTCTCACGTTCTTTATCAATTTGGTACTAAAATCTTGTTAATTCATCAAGTATAACTTGAGTTATAAATTTTTGAATCCAAAAGTTATTGCTCATTTTTATTATTCACCTCATGAACCCATGTGAATTTTTGGGGTTTATAGGGCTCCAATATTCTATTTCTAGCTTGTTTCTATGGAATAAAATCATAATCTGATGGTATTTGACTACTTAATGAAAGAAAACTCTTGAAAATCTAAGAATGTAACATACCCTTCTTTTTTATTCATAAAGAGCATTAAAGACCTTCATTGGATCATTTTTACCTCTCTCTTCTTAGCCACTTATGTGAATAATTCTTACCTCTCTTGTGAATTATAAAATAACTAATTAATTGTGAGTCATTGAATTGTTGTTTATGATGAGGAAAAAAAGGGTATTATGTGATCATATGACATAGATTGAGTTAGATTGGAGTTGTTAATATAAATATAGTTTTATGTTTAGAAAAGCTTATTTTTATGCTTAGTTCTTTTGTGATTAAAGGCTGGCTGAGATAGCTCATGAAACTTAGTTAAGAAATTGAGAGTTGTCCTTGTGAGAATGTGTACTTATAATATAAATTTGTAAGAATATGGACATGCAATTAGAATCATAAGCATGATCATTAACCTAGAAACTAGAAATTTGACTAGATTCGTGAGAGCCAAATATGAAGACTTCAATTTGACTTAAGCCAATTTAGTTCAAAAGACAAGTCTACTCACTCAAAGTTACAAACTTTCAGGAAGTCCATGACTACACGCAATCTATATCATGATTAGGATTTGAAATAGAGTTAGGAAAGGTCGATTTGAGTCATGTAAAGCGAGTTCAATTTTTTATTTGAATCATAATGATCTAAATACATACTCTATCATGATCGCAAAATAAGTGTAAGAAAGGGTGATTCAAATCATGAGCCCTGGAAATGAAAATATGTTGAAATATTTCTGATAACCCATAAGTTAATGATGTGTTACCTATAACTTCTTCTCTATAGTTGTGTAGATTGTACGATTGGATTTTAGAGATGATTAAATGACTGAATGATTGGTTAATTGAGTATTAGCATTGCTTAAATATGTTGGAAATTAAGTAATTAAACATGTAAATTTAAATGATATGGATTCTTAGATTGATAGAATAATTATTTAATGCTTATAAATTGATGTTATGGCAACAATTTTATTGATTATCATGACAATGTGACAAAGAAAATGTGATTGTGAATGAATGAGAACTCTGTGATATGGTTGATATAAGAAATGATACAAGTTAAAAGCCTAAAAATTCCCCATGAGACATAGGACGATGATTGCTAATGATGAGAGATGATTGATATGATGAAGGGTTGAATATAAATCAGATCTTAAATCTACGTGTTCTATTATGTAGAATGGAAATAAGGCTAAACCCTGGAGGGATAAAGCAAGCGATTGTGTGGGTTATGGATGCAAAAGAGTAACAACGAGAATCTTGATTTTGTTTATTTATTTTGCTTACTTATCTGAATTGTTATTCTATAAAATGTTGAAATGATATAATCCACTGATATGGTAAAACAATCTAAAAAATGTGAGGCTTGATGATGACTACATGAGGCCATGAGAAAGTCATGGTTCTTTATAAGGTGCTAAAGATAATGTTGTGCAATACTATTCAAAAGTTAGTTTCTATAACCCCATGACTTGACTATTAATTTTGGTATGAAATATGATTACATTTGTTATGATGTATATGCATTTGTTATTGTTAGTAAATTCATAAGTTAGGTAGGGATTTATCTTATTGAGCCCTAAACTCTTTCTTTTGTAGACCATTTTTCAGATTCTCATAATGTTGCTGCTGTTCCTCTGTGAAAATGTAAGGATCGATGTTAATCCTATTAAAGTAATTGCTGATATGTTCACTACTATTGTAATGAGTCCCTTAAGAGCTTATGAAGTTGGAATTCAGTATATTATTATACCAAACTTAGTAGGATGTGAACTCCTACATGAAGTAGAGATTATACCCATAAAACCCCCTAATGTTTTATTGATGATGGCCATAAAATGGTTTGATTCTTATGATATATACCATCAAGTTTCTGTTTTTGCTAATCTTTTGAAAATCTGCAAATAGTAGGTTCGTAAGGTATCCACGAGGGCTTAATTAGTTTAACATATACTTTTAGTTTTATGATAAGTTATAGGTTAATTTAACTTTTTTATTTACCTCTGCCCTTGTGTAGACACATAGGGTAGTGTAAGGGATGACTTATGGGTCTTAGATTTTTTTTTTTAAAAAAAAAAAAACTTGTTGAAAAAACCTTTTACAATGGTGTTTCTAGAGGCATGTGCCTTATTTGGCCAATGTCCTTGTAAATTATAAAAATTATGTTTATATCTCTATGTGTTTTCCTTTTTCTTTAATTAGATATGATTCAAAAATATTAATGTAAGTATAAACAAGAATGGATAATAGAAACAAGTCAAAGGCTAGTGATATCAATCAAGAACTAATATTCACATTGGTTATGGTTAGAGATTTGGGTTATGACATTTTGAATTTTTACATTATCTTTAAATATCAAGTACTAAATTTAATATTTCATAATTTTTTTATCACTTTTAAATATTTATCATAGTTTCAATTTCTAAAACTTCATAAAAAAATATTTCTATAATGTATATTTTCTAGAAGATAATATATTAGTTATAATAATGCATGAACTCATATTAATTAAATAATTAAATTTTCTAATATGAAATAGTTAACTTAAAATTTTAAACAAAATAATGTATAAATAAATTCACATGAATATCAATATATTAAGAAAATATTTTCAGAAAGATAAAAAAATTCAAATGATAAATTTAGTTAATTTAAAATAATAATATAACAACTTTATCAAATTAAAAGAAATATATTAGTCTCTTAAAATTAACATGAATATAATTATATCAGTTATATAGTTATCTAATAGGTAAAAATATGATAATTTAAATATGTTTGAATACATCATAATTTATAATCTAAATTCATATTACAAATTGTAATCAAATAAAATTAATCAAATCCGTGAATCGCATGAGGTAAAAGCTAGTAATAATAATAATGGAGAAATGAAGATTGAAAAGGAAATAAAAAATTAAGATTCAAATTTTTATTGGAAATTATAATTCTTAACTAATAATTGGCTAAATTACTTTACTACTCTCTATTGACTCATTCAATTTTTAATTAAGTCTCTATAGTTTAAAAGTTTTTAATTGGATTTTATACTTATTTTTCATTTCTAATTAGATACTTTATGACATCTTCTTATTAGATTTTGTTAATAACTAACCTATATGGATAATGAGTAATTTATAAAGTGAGAGACAAGTGGCCCAACCTTTACCTCTAAAAATGAAATAATTTCATAAAATATTCTAATTTTCTCTAATTAAGTTATTTGTCACTTGAATACAAATAAAAATTGTATGGAAGCTCTCTCCAATAACAATCATTAAACTACATCAAAAGAGTTTTATCCAAGTGTGCCAAATGTTAACAAAATTTAACAAGAATTCAATTAGAAATGAAAAATAAATATATGGATCTCATTTAAAACTTTTAAATTATAAGGTCCTAATTAAAATTTAAGCAAAACTATAGAGAGTAACAAAGTAATTAGCCTTAATAATAATGGTGAAATGACAAATGAGTTTTTATGCTCACATATTGGTGCACACAAAACACTAAAAACCTTAAATGGACAAGTGTCATTACCTTAGGCCTTCTCAAAGGACACGTGTCTCTTTCTAGTAAAAAGCTCAACTTTGAATGTGGAGTTCACACCAATCCTTTTTTCTAGCTACTTTCAAATACTAGAATATAGATTACTAGGTTTGAGCTCATGCTAAGCATAAGTAAATTTTAATTTTTTTTGTAAAAAAAAATTCATATGACTAGTAATATTGTAAATGTAAAAAATTCAACATATAAATTAGACAATAATATATACAAAAATATGAATTTTTAAATGAACATTATGAGCAATAAATGCTTCAGCATAACCTGTGAAAAGAAATTATAATATATCAAGCTATATCAAACAAATTTAATGAAATAAAATTTCAATGAGTTTGTAGTAAGGATTGTTAGCCTTGCTACATTTATATGGGGAGATTAGCTTTGCTATCATATCTTTCTTTAGTTTTGATATTGAAAAATAATTTTAATCAATATTATATTATATTCATTTGCTTAACATTTGTTGATTAATTGTAAGATCAAAGTATGCAATTCAAGAGATCCATCATTTAGATGGTGTATTTCTTTTATTTTAATAGGATCTTTTGTAAGTGTATTTTCATTCTTTTTTATCCAAGCAAATTTACTAAACTGGCTAATTTAAGATAGAAATAAATCATTTGAAATGAGCTTAAAACAAAAGTTTTTAAAGATACCTTCATAAGTGAAAGTTTTATAAAAAAACTATTTTTCACTATATGAATTGATTCATACAAAAAATCTTTATAAATTGATTAGGTAATCAATTCATGAAGAAATGTTTTGAAAAATATTGTTTTTACCAAAAGTTAGGAATTTTCCTCAATCGATTAGGTAATCGATTCATGACTTCTTCATATAATAGTGTGAATTGATTCATGCATCAATTCCATCTTGAAGTTCTTTATGATCTTCATAAATGAATTAATTTATAAATTGATTCATTAGTTAGTAACCACTCTAAATTGATTTACGAATTGATTCATAGTCTGAAAGTTAGTTATTTTTCAAATGTTAGTTATCACACTATATATTAGCTAAACCTCATTTCAAACATAACACTTATTATATCAGCAAGTGCGAAAAACAAAGAGAAAACCAGAGCTGTAACTAATTTACCTCTACCTCATCAAATATCATCAAATCAAAGGTTCTTGGATTAAATTAGAGAAGAATACACATTAGATAATTGAGATTTACATTTCAATTTTAATATTGTATTTCCAACTTTAATTCTTTTTCTTTTTAGGTTTCTGAGGTTAATAAAAAATCTGAGATATAAAGAAAGAGGTTGATCTTCCCTTTGCATATTTTTTAATTATGAGGTTGACTATAATTAGTTGAAGGTGTAAAGAATTCTTGTAGTATCTTCTTTGATTATGAGGTTGATCATAGTTAGTAGGAGACAAAAGAATTTTTGTAGCTAAGTTAGCAAGAGCTTGATTAATTCTTGTATGTAATTGGCTGGCAAGAGCTAGGTTAAATCTTGTGTGTAAACTAGTTTGTAAGAGCTCAGATAAATCTTATGGTTGTTAATAAAAAGTGACCATCCAATTAAGGATTATCAAATAGACGTACTTTTCAATTGTGGTTTCAATTACAGTGGAACCACTTTAAAAATCTTGTGTTCTTTATTATTTCTGCACTTACATTTCTGTTACATTGTTGTTTTGGCTTAACTAATATTCTGTTATTAAATTCTGCATTACATCTAATAAGTGACTGTAGTTTAATCTTGATTATCAAATAAAGATAGTCTAATCATTTTCTTTAAAGAATAGAATATAATTCAAAAGAGTATTTGTAAAAAAAAAAAAAAGAAAGATCATTATTTTTAGGACCAAGAAGGACATCCTTTTTATACAAACTTCTAAACTATATATCTAAATACTTCAATGTTGCGGTATTGATAATCCATTTTATTCCTTCTATTTACATGTTATTTTTTCTTTCATTCATACAAATTATATTATAAATTTGTAATTTATCTTTAAAATGGTGAAACCAAATTTATGGATTTTATATTGATGATAATATTTTAGGTGTTTATCAATTTGTTGTTTCCTATAACTACATTGAGATTTACAAATGCAAAATTATAAAATTGAGAAATTGGGTATTGCAATGATAATTAAGTTTGCTCCTTTAATTATTATTTTTAGTAATTGAGTTTGTGCAACATATTTTAGATTTTAACTAACAAGTATTTGTATAAAGTTTTGGTTCCAATTGCAAGATTAAAAAAAAAAGAAAAATTATATTTTAGTGTATATATATAATTAGGAGTGTGAATAAATAAATGGTTAAAATGATGATAAATTTGCTTTATGATAAAAAGGGAATTAAATAAAGACAATATAAGAAATCATTAAGAAAATATTGTGCCTAGACATATAGGAATACCCATAGTCCTATTGATAAGTGAGAAAAATGCCTATAAATATGTTAATTATCACCTCTTAATTGGTTGTTAATTTGTGGCTTTTGCTTTACTTTTGTCCTACTTTTGTTAGTTTATTCTTGGTATTACTGTAGTTTACATTTATCTTTCAGGTTAGCAAAGAGGCTTAAAAAGGAAGGTGAAAAGCTAAAGAATGAAACACACTTGGATCAAGAAGAAGCTGAGAAAGAATATGTGAAAAGACCAAGTTGATTTTGCAAAGAAGTTAGAAGAAACCATGAAGTCAATGTAGAACACGACCTGGCTATGTCCTGAAGCACGACCGTGGTTTGCACATTAGCCAGCGGCCTTCTAGAAGCCAACCAGCCTAAAACACAAGCTGCCCGTGTCCTATAAGGACATCCTCCAAGCCACCTGAAGACATAATTAGAATACATTAGTTTATCTTAATTAGGATTATTAGAGCTCGAGTTTTCTTGCTTCCCTAGGATTCTTTTGAGTTCAATTTAGATTCTTTCTTTCTTCTTTTATGTTCTTTCAAGGATTCTAGTTTTTCTTTCATTACAATTTCTT
>JANHAO010011609.1:0-16855 GCA_026873985.1 Saraca asoca | reverse complement strand
GGAGACATGAATACACCAGTGATACATCAGTTCAATCTTCAATGTGTATATTACAGATTAGAAGCCCTGAGACAAGATATCGCACATACATGACTTGGATAGGTAATTTATTTTTGGGCAAATTACACTAACCTTCATTGAGATTTAGTCTAATTAGACCTACACTTTTATATTTTTAGAAACATACACTCACTTTTCATATTTTTCTGTGATACGATAGGTAAGTGTAGGTTTAAATAGAAGGAAAAAGGAGGTCAATGTGTATGAAAATGGAAAGTCACTATATATTTTTGAAAGTAAAATGGTGTGAGTATAATTAAATAAAATTTCAGAGCAGTTGAATATAATTTTCCCTTTATTTTATTTTCTGCCGTGTTACGCTTGTCTTTTTAATATGCATTCCTTGCCTAATCAAATTTTTTTATTTGATTGGTGTTCATTTGTTTGAGTTACTTCAATTAAGCTAGTCCAAAAGTAGAACAACAAACTCAGTTAATACATCCAAGTTCAAATGTAGCTCCTTAAGCTTATTCAACATCAAAGACGTGGTCCACAGTTTTCTGTATACGGCATTCAATTTCAACTTAAGGACGGTATACAATGCTTGGCTCTGCATTATAAGCCATAAGGTTGAGTGACGAATGGTGTCCAGTCCATTTATCAAGAGATATATGAAGAAAGGAGAAATATTGGAGAGACCCTCAGGTTTGGAGCCTAAAATCATCTAGAACTTGTTTGATAACTGTTTTTAAAAATATTTTTCTATTCTTAAAAATAATGAAGCTGTTTTTTAAAATAAAAGAATTTGTTTAATAGAACTATTTTTAAAAATAATTTTAAAAATTTTACTTTAAAAATAATTTTTAAAAATATCTCAGAACTGTTTTCAAAAATAGATTTTAAAAACAAAAAAAACAAAAATATTTTCAAACACACCCACAATTTCCCAAGAAAATTGGATGTCATTTGGGCTAATGTTCGATACTCGTAGCTAGAAATTATTCATATCTTATGCTTGAATCTCGTTGTTAGTCATTTTAAGAATTAGACAATCCATGAAAATATTGTAAACCTTTAAAGAAACTCATGGCATATCTTTGGAATAAAATATTCTATTTTATTTCTCAACTTTACTTAAAAAAAAATAAAAAACTTAACCCTGTCAACATTGAAATTATTAGGATAAATCAAACTTTCTAATATATGGTAACAATAATATCCATGCCTTACCCAATTTACTTGTTATAAATATTATATTCATGTAAATGTTCATGAAATCACTTTATTTTATCTATAAATTATTATAAGTTATCCCGGTTAAACTTATCTTGATTAAATTTATTTCTCATTCTCTCTTGGAACTTGGACTCTTATATACACTATTATAGAAATATAATTTACACATTGATTATTTTACACATACCATGCCAGTTTGGAGATTGATGTCTATTTGCATGACATTATAAGTTAGAACAATTTATATCAATTTTTTAACTAATGTGTAAAACAAGAAATGATATCAATTTTTAATATACAAATGATGTCTTTTTATTTGAAATTTTTTTATATGTCAATTTTTTTAAAAAAAAATCAACTTTTTTTTTCCTACTAAAAAGTCAATTTTTATCATAAATTAACGTCTTTTCTTGACTATTAAAGATGTCAGTTCTATAAAAAAAAAACGATGTCTTTTCTTGACCACTAAAGATGTCGATTTTCTATAAGAACTGATGTCTCTAGTGGACAAAAAGACGTCCGTTTTATATAAAAACTAACGTCTTTTCCTTTAAAAAAAAATTATTGTTAGTTACATTTTTACAAAAGCCTACTAGTTAGTTACATTTTTTTTACAGAAATTTGCTGCTATTTACATTATAGAAATAACTATCTAACCAAAATCTACAATTACTTAACACAATCTCAATTTCAATAACTTCAAACATTTTATTGGATTGATAAAAAAATTTAAGACATTACAAAACTAATTAAAATCAAAGCATGCTAAATTAATAAGTCTATACATAATAATCATTTACTTACTTTCTGAGTAAATTCCCTCAATTGTTCTTCTCTTTTATTTAAGTCTTCAAGATCCATTATCTAGAAAAAAAATGATAATTTGTATTATATATTGGTAGAAGCATTTAGACCTTTTTTTTTTTTTTTTTACTTCTATAAATGCTGTAGTAACCACACAAAGTAAAACAACCATTTTTTTTTCAATAAATAAGTAAATATATGTTGTAGTAATCAATAAAAATTCTTTGTATCCTTTGAAAGGGTTACAAGGGTTAATAGAAAAAGGAAGCCAACAAAGATATAATAAGGAGAAATACATACCAAGCTTTGAAATATCTTTTCAAAATGTAGCAACAACACATGCATGACAATGGAGAAATGCATAAATAGTTAGTGAAATACATATGTAAGTAGTTATCAAGAGTCATTTAGAGTGACAATATTATTATAGTTTATTGTATTTAGAGCTTTAAGCAAGTGAGTGAAATAAACACATAATTAAGTGTAAGCATCCAAACTAAAAATTATATAGCTAGTTGCTTACATATAAAATAAACATATAATATATTAAGTATAAGCATCTGAACTAAAAATTATATAATTGTGTATAATCAATTACCTTTAGTTTTTTATAATTTTTTATGGGAAAATCTTCAACCTATATTCCTTCACCATGATCATCTCGCAAGTAGAACTCTTCTAAGTTGCCTTCATCATTTACTAAAGATAATCCTGAAAAGAAAGGAGGGGTCTATTTAATATCATTACTTATGTCTTCTTCATCCCTATCACCAACAATCTATCTTCTATCACTAGCAATCTATCTCTTCCCTTCAAGAACTATAGACCATTTTTTATCGACCGAGTTTGTGATATAAAAAACCCATTTCACTTGGAATGCCATTATAAACAGTACTCCCTTATGACCGTCCCTATTAAAATCCATCAACATGAACCCAAACTCATCGACACTGATGTTGTTGTTATTCTTAACCTATTTAATCAAAATATGGGCACCTTGAATTTGATGTAGTTATCCTCCCATATGTCTTCAGTGACCCTATAAGGTGAGAATCTAGAAGTTTCCCCATGGGTGGAGAAATTAGTTCAGTAGGCAATGGATCACCTGATATACATATAACTCAAAACAAAAATCAAGATCAAAATAAAGAGCCTGATAAAAATAGGTGAAATGAAAGAGACCAAATATCTCCTGCTAGAAATGAGCAAGAGCATAAATTAAGAATTGTTTATGAGTTTCTAAAATTAAAGCCATCTCGGTATGTTGAAACTGATTCTTTTGTAGACCCACACTAGTTTCTGGATCTGATTAAAAGATATGGTAAACTGTTATGATGTCCTGAATCCTTACTGATAGAGCTAGTAGGATATTAGATAGATGATCTAATTCATTCTTGGTATGTTGGAGCTATTAAGGAGCAGATTGCCAATAATGAACTTTTAACTTGGATAACGTTCCAAGGAGCTTTTGTTGATTGATTCCTTCTTCCTAGTGTCTAACAAGCAAATGCTCGAAGATTTGAAAATTTAAGGTAGGGAAATTTTTCTGTAAGTGAATATGATGCTTAGTTAATGCAAATTTCCCAATATACTACCCACTTGATACTGAATGAAGCCATGAAGGTGGAAATATTTGTGTAAGGGCTTTGTGATTAATATTTCAATCACATTAAAGTTAGTTTAGACATGACATATCAGCAAGCCATCAACTAGACCTTGCAGGTAGAATTGAGATATAAAGAACATCATAGAAGGGAAATGTCTTTCGGAAGCAAGAAAAGAGTTTGCGGAACTAATATTATACTAAGTGGAAAACCAAATCAAGCTTATGGAACACCTTCTGGTGGATGGAAAGGAAATTTTTTTGGATAATCACTTTCCCAAAATTTACTTGCAAAAAGAAACACTGGAAATCAATTTGTTTCAACTACTTCTATTCCATTTTGTGGAAGAAATATGCCCCAAAATCAAGGGAATCTAGTGCTAACATGCCATGATGTAGAATCTATAATGCAAGTCATTATGGCCCCTGTAGAAAGGATTTGATGAGATGTTTCTGATATGGTCAAGCAGGACATAGAGCAAAAGAGTGCCCTATGAATCCGAATGCCTTAGGATATGGTGCAAATAACCAAGTTAAACCCCCCAAATCAACCAACAATACCATATATGGCTTTAGCAAGAGTGCTATCAACATTTGACAAAAGTGAGTAGTGAGTTAATTGTGGAAGAAATCCCAATGAAGTCACGTCATGAATTTACAATCTCAACAAATAGGAGGCTTAAGCATTTAATATTGTAGTCTTAGGTATTTTGAAAGTACATGATTTACAAGCTCGAGTATTGTTTGATCTTAGCGTTACTTATTATTGCAAAAAAGTTTGCTGATTTGTTAAATGAATCTGGTGAATTAATGGAAAAATCGTCGATAGTAATGACTCCCGTTGGTAAAACTTTACTAGCTGATTAGATACTTAAGAAGTGTGCTATGACAATAAGAGATAAACAGATATTTGCTAATTTAGTTATACTAGATATGATAGACTATGATGTAATCTTAAGTATGGATTGGCTTTCTCAGCACTATGTATACATGAATTGCTTTAAAAAGGAAGTTACGTTTTACGTAGATGAATCCTTTCCTGTAACTTTTCAAGAAGAATGGATAGTTGAGATAGCTGGGCTAATTTCCAACATGTGAGCTTAGAAATCTTTGAACAAAGGATGTATCACTTATTTAGTTATGGTACAAGACCTAGGTCAAATGGCTCCAAACCCAAACAAATTCCTGATAATAGTAGAGTTTCTAAATGTGTTTCCTAATGAGTTACCCAGATTACCATTGGATCAGGAAATTGAATTTACTATCAATTTAATGCCCGGTTCCATTCCTTTATATTGAATAATGGCATTGGAATTATAGGAATTGAAATCCCAATTACAATAATTGCTAGATAAAGGTTTTATTCGTCTGAGTGTTTCACCATAGAGAGCACTTGTATTGTTTGTGAAGAAGAAGGATGGTCTCACTAAGATTGTGCATCGATTATCGCCAATTGAATAAAGTGACCATAAAAAATAAATATCTCTTTCTTGCATCGACAACTTGTTTGATCAATTGCAAAAGGAAAAATATTTCTCAAAGATAAACTTGAGGTCAAGTTATCATCAACTAAAAATTTGTGAAGAAGATGTGCCTAAAATTACCTTTCACACTATATGAACAGAATTTCTCGTAATGTTGCTCGGACTGACAAATGCTCTAGCTATTTTTATGGACTTGATGAATCAAGTGTTTAAATTGTATCTAGATAAATTCATGATTATATTCATTAATGATATCATGGTCTATTATAAGAGTGAAGAAGAACATGCTCAACACTTATGAATAGTGTTGCAAACACTACAAGAGCATAAGTTTTATGCAAATTTCTCCAAATGCAAATTCTAGATGATTAGTGTCAAGTTTTTTGGGCATATTATATCATAAGAAGGAGTACGAGTTGATCCTTAAAAGATAAAAGTTGTAGAAAATTGGCCTATACCTATAATAGTCACTGAAGTTCGTAGTTTTTTGGGATTAGCTGGATACTATTGCAAGTTTGTCAAAGATTTTTCTAAGATCTCCACACCATTAACCAAACTTACTCAAAGAGAAGTGCGGTTTGAATGGACTCTTACCTATGAAGAAAACTTTCAAAGGTTAAAAAGATGCTTGATGATAGTTCTGATATTAGCATTACCATCTAGATCAGGTGGTTACATGGTGTATTGTGATGCTTCACGCATTTAGCTTGGATGCGTATTAATGCAAAATGGAAAGATAATTGCATATATGTCATGACAATTGAAGAAGCATGAATAGAACTACCTTACTCATGATCTGGAAATGGCAATAGTGGTTTTTGTATTAAAAATACTGAGGCGTTATATGTATGGAGAATGTGTGAGATCTATACAAATCATAAAAGTTTGAAGTATATCTTTAAATAGACAGATCTTAATCTTAGACAATAAAGGTGGATGAAGCTATGAAAGATTATGATTGCTCAATACGATATCATCCGGGCAAAGTGAATATAGTTGCTAATGTATTGAGTCACAAGTTGACGAGTTTAGCTGATATTCTTTCTAAAGAAGAAAAATTGTTGTGTTTCTACCTAGAGTTTGAAAAGATTGGAGTGCGATTTGAAGCTCTGAATCAAATTGTAGTTGTTGCCTATATAACAGTACAATTAATAATAGCTAATTGTATTAAAGATGCTTAAAGACAAGATTCGCAATATGTGATTCTTAAACAAAAGGAGAAGATGGAACTGAACTCAAACTTTATAGTTCACGAAATAAAAGTGATTAAGAATGAAGGATGATTGTGGGTTCCCCTAAATGTTCATGATGATTTGCTACATTAAGCACATAATTCGTTATATACAATGCATCTAGGAGTACCTAAAATATATCATGATCTGAATGATGTGTTTTGGTGGGAAGGTATGAAATGAGATGTGCTTGAATACGTAACAAGATGCCTAACGTGTCAATAGGTGAAAGTCAAGCATCAACATCCAACAAGATTGCATCAATCTATCAAAATACCTTAACGAAAATGAGAAAGCATAATGATGTATTTCATAGTTGGGTTGCCAAGGACACCAAAAAGCTATGACTCAATTAGGGTTATCATTGATCATTTAACAAAATTAGCTAATTTCTTACTAGTTAAGATGACCTACTTAGCTATTCAATATGTGCAACTATATTTGGATTAAACAGTTCTTTTGCATGGTGTGCCATTGACCAATATTTCAGATCATGATACCCAATATACTTCTCACTTTTGGCAATCATTTCAACAATTGTTAAGTCCTTAATTGTGATTTAGCATAGCTTTTCATCTGCAGATAGATGGTTAAATAGAACAAACAATCCAGACTCTAGAGGATATGTTATGAGCATGTGTGTTGGAATTTGAAAGGATCTGGGAAAAATATTTATTACTTATTGAATTTGCTTACAAAAATAGTTACTAAGTTGACATTTAAATGGCACCATTTGAAGCATTGTATGGGTAGAGGTGTAGATCTTCAACATGCTAGTTTAAGCCAGGGAAACCAAAGTTATTGGGACCAGATCTTGTAGCAGATACCACAGAGAAAGTACAATTGATTTGTGATAAAATGAAGATAGCAAAGTTATTGGGACCAGATCTTGTAGCAGACGCCACAGAGAAAGTACAATTAATTTGTGATAAAATGAAGATAGCTTCAAATTGACAAAAAACGTATCTAAATAAAAGAAGATAGGAATTAGAATTTGACCTTGATGATCCAATATTTCTTAAAGTGTCTCCTATGAAAGGAGTCTTGCATTTTGGCAAAAAGGGGAAACTAGCGCTAAGATATATAAGACCCTTTAAAATTAGTAAATGCATAAGAGCTATAGGTTACAAGATTTGCCAGCTGAAATGCAAGTGATTCATCTTGTACTCCATGTATCTATGTTGAGAAAATATATTTTGAATATGTCTCATGTTATTAAGAAAGAACCAATCTAACTAGATACCAAATTGACCTATAAAGAATAGCCAGTAGCCATTCTTGACTGACAAGTTCAAAAGTTAAGATCAAGGGAAGTCCCCATGATCACAGTAATATGGGAATGGCATGATGAATGAGAAGTTACCTAGGAATTGCAAATGAATATCTATGAAAAATATCCCTATTTATTCCTTAAGAATTAACTGCTACAATCATTTAGTATAAATTGCAATTTACAACAACTAAATCATTCTAGCTAAGTTACCATTGCTATTCAGAATTCAAACACAAATTCTTTTAAGAGGGAGAATTGTAACATCCTAATTTTTTTTTCCAAAACTTATTTTGGCAATAAAATGGCTTTTTGAAAAATCTGAAAAGGTGAATTTGTGAGAAATTCAAAATTTATGGATTTGGGGCTATGTGAAACCTAAAGGTAGCAAGAGTTGACTATATGACTTTTGGGAATCCTCTGAAAATCAGAAATTTGATCATAAATGCTTAAAGAGCGAAAATCAATATTTTTAAAATTCTACTTCTAGAAAACTTCAGAAAAATAGAAATAAAGGTTTTGACTAACAAATAAAAGTAAAATTATAGCCATTACAAAAGTGCTTAATTTAATTAATTTGTATTAAAACTTCATATTTTTTGAAAATTGATAAACGTGTTAAATTTGAGCTCAAATGGAAGAAGTAAGGATAATAGGGAGGTGATCAACTTGTAAATAGTAAGAAGTTGACTTATTTTTTTCCCAAACTACCCTTCATTAGTTGGCTTCCTTTTCTTCATTAAGCCATTTGCGCACAAGCAAACCCATGTAATTGTCTCCTTATCTTCTTCCTTAAGCTTCCTTTTTCTCTCTCTCTTCAAGTGAACCCTTATTCTTATTTATTATTTTCTTAGATTTTTACTGCTGAATTCTCTCATCTTCCTCTTCATTTTGACATCAAAATTATATTGATTCACTAAGTATGAATCAAATTATGAATTTATGAAGTTTTTTGGCACTATTCATGGTACTGCTTAACCCATGAATTAATTCCATTTTTCTGATGTTTTGAAGCTTAAATCTGTTAGATATAACTTTATTCATGATATATGAACCATAATTTAATTATATGTGATTATTTAATGAGAGAAATTTTTGAAAGAAGGATTAAAAGCTAATATGCTATTATTTTTTTTTATTATGAAGAGCATGGAAGATTTTGTGAAAATAGTTGCAGTTTCTGGTGTTTCAGTTGTTGAGGTGAGTAATACTTGCCATTTTTATAAATTATGATGTGATCTTTACTTGGAATTTATTCATTTGTGGTGCAAGTTAGTGAAATAGGTTTTTGAGGTTATGTGATGTGACTTGTTGAATGGATTTATTGGAATATTGTTTAGTATGTGGTTGAAATAGTTAAGTTTATGCTTGTTTAAGCTTGCAAAAACATGAGAGGTTAAGATCTTATAGTGCGATATTGAATTAAAAATAGCTTCCTTTATTTTTCTGCTATTTGCATGCAAATTTGCTCGTATGAGTCGAATCGCATCATTTTGAATTGAACCCATGATTATGCTTGCAGGAATTCAGTAATTTTTCTTGACTGATTCGAATTAAAATCTGAACTATGATTTTATGATTTGAATTGACCATCCCTGCTCGGTTTTTCAGTTTTGATCATAATGTTAATCATGTTTGAAATTGGACTTCTTGAAAGTTTTCAAGCTTTTACGAATAGACTCGTCTTTTTAACTACATATCCTCAAGTCAAATCGAGTCTTCCACAAATGAATTTTTTGATTCTAATTGTGATCATACTTGTTCTTTTTCAACGATTCTAATCACACCTTCAACAAGTTTCACATTATTCAACCACTATTTACTTTTTCCTAACCTCTATCTTAATTCCTCGAGTTACTCTCATAATGAGTACAAATAAATCAAGCAAAATAAGTAAGAGACTATGAAAATATAATTCATAAGTTAATACCAGGAAATTGAATTATTGTACATGCAAGTGTATCTAATCAATAAATCTATAAAGCAAGGTGATCATAAGACAAGGAAGTATAATGATAATTATGAATAACTGTGACAATGGAAATGGAATTACTGTAAGTAGTATTATAGTATAAAGTTTGATAATGTACATGAGGTATTAAATAGCATGTGATGTTGTAATGTTATGACTGTTGATTGAATTATAATCATTGTAAGTGATTATATGGTGTAAAGCTTGTTTATGTATATGAGACATGAAATGATACACAATGTTATAAATGATAACAAGCTATATCGATATAGAATTGATGTGAAGTCCTTTATGGGAATGGGATAATTGATTACTTGATGGCCCTTTGGGCTTCCTATGTGAATGATGAGTTATGGTGGAAAAAATAATGAATCAGATCCTGAATTTGTGCATTCTAATTTAATGAGTGGGAGAAGGCTAGCTTGGAGGGAAAAGGCTAGGTTTGTGCAAGATAAGGTGAGATCGAGGTAACAAGGAGGGTTATAATTAAATTATGGTTGAACATTGCATGATTTATATTGTTGTTACATGAATTGTTGAACTATGATATTATGAAATTGAAATACATGATGATTTCAAAATGTTAACATAAGACTATGAGAGCCAGAGTTAGCCTAGAGTGGTTTAATGTATTGAGAAATGCATAATGTAAATTACCTTAGTGGTAAGTCTTTGAATACCTTACTATCCTTTATGGAAATGATATGAGTATTGGCTATTTGACTATGGAATGGAAACATGTTGTTGTGTGATGAATTCATATGTTTGATAAGTATTTATCTCATTAAGCTTCAAACTTATCATTTTGTGGATTATTTTTTAGATACTCAAGACATAGTTGCCAATCCCACTTCAGACAAGAAAGATGGGTAACAATCTAATGGAAATTACAATTGATACATTCATCACCATAGTTGATAGTCCCCCTACGTGTGTATGGCATCAAAATTCATTATAGAATAATTTTAAACATGACCAGCTGTGAAGTATTGCATAAGGTAGAAATCATTCCTCTACAACCATAAATGTGTTATTAATGATGTCTATGGGATGGGTTGATCCTTAGGGAATCCAACATCTAAGTTCTTTTTGCTCACCTTTTGAAAATATAGATAACATGACCATCAAAACCTTAGGGATAGAGTTTGTCTAGCCTATACTTTTGAATCCTTATATGCTATAGGTTAAACTAACTTTGTTATGTTTGGTCCCTAAAGGAAATTAGGGTGTTATAGTAGAATGTTTTGTATAGCTATCTAGGAAGATGTAGTTGCATTTTGAAGAAGTTGATGTAATATTAAACACTAATGTTGAAAGAGGCATGTGCCTTAATGGGCAGTGACTATGTATATTATGTAAGTTTAAGTTTGTATACACACATATTAGTGGTTTGTGATTCCATGAATTCTATTCTCTTTTAATATCAAATCAATTTGAGTTACTTGGATGTTAATAGAACCAGGCAAACTATGAATAAAATGGAGTGATAGAATCTAATTAAAGGCAGGCTGGTGATTATCAATAAGAAAATTAATATTCATGCCGATCATGACCAGAATTTAGAGTCATGACATTTTCTCATTTGTTTTCTATAGATTTTTGACTACTTTTTTAGTCTCAGACATTTTATGAGCCTAGAATTCCTTTTCGGTGGATAATACAATCTTTCTATTTTTGGCAACCAATTGAACATGATTTTCAAGTGATAAAGTGTATGCCATTTTGTACTTCACTTCTGCTTTAACCTGATAATCAATTGGTTCATCAAACATGTGTACTAGTAGTTGAGGACCTTGTACTCTAGGAGTAATGAAACCTTTTCTCTTACTGGCTTGCTATAATGAATAGCTAAGAGTAGTTGGATTGGTACATATGCCTAGCTTAACTCATCGAACCAATCTCCATGACTTAATCACTTCCTTAGTTTATTGAGGTGCCTCTACATCATTGTAAGAGAATTCTAATTTTGGCAAAGCATGAGTGTTTGGAATGAATTTCTTAGACCCTAACTGTCTTCTCACCATGACTGGTGCATAGCTTGTTACTCCCCAAATACCAATTAATGGTACCCAAGGCTTATTTTCACATTCATATATAATAGGAAGACATTGCATCTATAAAGCTTTCCACAAATACTTCCTGTAACCTTTGAAAATACTATATCCATTCATCTTTTCTTAGGGTTTAGGATGGCCAATCCATAATATTGAACTCCAAGAGTGGGTTTTTATTTGAACTATGGTACATATTGAATTTGATCTTGAACATTGGAAATGATTAAGGTCAGTGAGATGATTTATCATCCATACTACCAATAATTGACCATAAACATAAAATGATCCTTTCCTCTGTCTTTTACAATGGTTTAAGGATTTGAATATTTTAGCTAAAATTGTCGAGATAGGATTGACATTGTGCTAACTTTTTAGAACAACTTTATTACTTGTCCATCAATATACCCCTTTGATTTCAAAAATATCACCAATCCATAGATGGCCAAAGCTAACATTGATGTATCTTGATCGTTATTAACATGTTCTTAAGCGAACCTTAGCAAATGATCTCTGGAGCTTAGGGATACTCCCTCTACACACTCAAAACTATGTAATAAGGCATATATTAATAAAATGGAATTATCCTTCTCCTTATTTTTCAAAAACTCTTTTCTTGATATGTACTAGAGGCTTGTCATGTGGCATATTCTTTGAGACTCAGTATATGTCAATGCTTCAACTATATACTCATGTTATCTTACGGACATGTTGTGTATGGGATTTTGGTTGTATGGGTGATAAAATCCCCAATGTCCTAAATATCTAAGTATGACTCAAATTTATTGAAAAACTAGCATGTTGGCCAAGAGTTGGCATCATGTACTACACGATTTCGGCTAGAGAGCTGTTGGCTGGTGACAATTGGTATCAGAGCTCAATTATGCTAGAGAGAGTAGATTGGGTGGGCCATGATTAGGGTAGAATGCATTTGTCGAAAGCATGTGGAGTTTGTGAGTCAAGCAAACACTTATGGGAAATAGCAAAGAGATGTTGCTAAGGACTTGATTGAGAGGGTGCAAGAGGTTGGAGCAATTTGAGGGCTAGTGTGAGATATTACATTCGAAGGAACGTTAATGGTGCATCACATGCAAGCATGTGCAGAAGTTGGTGGACTTGTTGTATGATAAGGGACATGAATTATACGCTCATTCATAGTAGGCATTCGAGGGAATGCAAAACCATTCAAGAGAGTGAGTGAATTGACGGCCTATTTAGTGGGAGGAAGCCCTAGGAGAAGCCTTGGTCTTCCAAAGTAAACTTGACCATGTCCATGAGGGACATATTAGCTATCAACAAAGCTTAAAGGACAAAGCATTATTGTGCTTGAGAAAGCATGGCTATAATAGATAGTAGACATATCCTGTAGGATAGAGGATGACAAATCTATTATGATATGTTGAGTGGAATACTCTTATTCAAGGAGTCTAAAATTTTGTCAGAGGACATAAATTTTACTTAGAGGAGTAAACCTAGAGGGGAATGAGATGATCTAAAAGGGATCAATTGTACACAATCTATGGATACAAGAGTAAGCTACAACACTAATCCATAAGATTAGAGACAAGATGCTAAGGAGCTAGCACATCAAAGTCATATGACAAGTGGCAATGATACTCACATAGTGAGCTAGAGCTACATAGTCATTTAATGAAGTAATGACAATGACCTCAAGGCATAGTAGACTAACACTACATAGTCGCAAGACAGACCTTGTGTTAATGACTATGAGATTCATAATTGCTAATGCATAAGCAAAGTGAAACCTGAGGTCGAGTGAAGGATGCTCGATGCTAAACCCCTATCAAAGCCATTGATGTCGGGGAGCCATCATGAGAATGTGCTCAAAGAAGGAGTCTTCAGAGGAGGATTATTACTTAAGAAATGCTAAAAGAGAAGGCACTGATCTTAGAAAAAGTTGCTAGGAGGGCAATGATACTAATGAATGGCTATGAGGGTTGTAGGAGACGAGCTAGTATCATCTTTGAGGAGATAGTACTTAAATGTACAAACCTAAAAGGGGTCGTGAAGACCATGGTGCTTGATAGCATCGACTCTGAAAAGACTGTGATGGTTGAATGATACCATGAAGGTGTCAATTCAGAGAGGGGCAAGAGGATTCGATCGAGTGTGAAAGTTACATAGTGGAAGTATAGTGGATTGATCGAACCCAATGCTAGCAGACTTGTAAGCAAGATATGAGACTTGCAAACAGGCCATATTTTGTGA
Source organism: Saraca asoca (assembly GCA_026873985.1). NCBI lineage: Eukaryota > Viridiplantae > Streptophyta > Magnoliopsida > Fabales > Fabaceae > Saraca > Saraca asoca. Next base: position 2,974 of record JANHAO010011609.1, on the reverse strand, counting down.
GCAAGGTATGGGACTTGCACTTGAACAAGATATGAGATTTTCATCTCTCACATCAGTGGTAAGGACATTAAATATGGGGCTAGTTGCTTGTAGACATCTAAAATACCAAGCAGGTGCAAATGCTATGGAGGTAGCAAACACTTATGTTATAGAGGTAGTGAGTCGAATTGACAGCTACAAAGGTAGTGAGTTGAATTAAGAGTTGTGTGAAGATAGTGAGTTGAATCAAGAACTATAGAGGTAATGAATAGAATTGAGAGCTATGTGAAGACAGTGAATCGAATCAAGAGTTATGTGGGGACAATGTGTTGCAAGCTACAAAGGTAGTAAGTTAAGCACAAGTTACAAAGGTAACAACTCGAATGCTGTAGAGGCAGTAGGATAGGCAAAGTTACAGAGGTGATAGAGCTAGGAGAGTTATGGAGACAGTGACATAAGAGTTTGTATCGGGAGAATGAAGTTGAGTCTATAGAGGTAGCATGTAAAGTCTACAAAGGTAGAATACAAATTCTACAGAGGTAGAGTACAAAGTCTGCAGAGGTAACATTGTTGAAAACACTAAAGTTGCAGAGGTAACTACCTAAAGTTGTGAAGGGAAAGTAAATGTGCAATGGTGCAAGTTCAAGGAGACAAAGCCAAGAGGAAGTTTAAGGAGAAGCTGAGGAGCAACAGATTGATGACGATCTTGAAAGCTATGTCAGATTAAGGGTACCATTCATTAAAGCCCCTTAAATGATGTCAGCTCAAAGAGACAAGTAGAGCGGTTAAGGAAGTAGTTCAAGTGGAGAAAGCTAAAGACCCACATGAAGATTTAAGAAGCTAGCACTCGATGGCAGAAACCTCCATGGAAGCTGTGCGAGATTGAGGCGTTAATGAGGGCATTGACATTTGAAGTGGGGGAAAATGTCACAAGTTGGCCTTGTGAACCAATTCGATAGGCAAACATGCTTGGTTTTGGATGAAAATCGGCATCAAAATTAATCATGAAGAGAAGGTCTTGTGGTGCAAATTTGGGAGCAAATTGTAGATTATTTTTTTTTAATTTTTCCTCTTTCGAGGGTATTTGTGTCTTTTTAAGCATCAATCGTTCGTCTTATATAAGTAGAAAAGTATGTGGTTGCGATCATTGCATTTTTATCTTCACATCTATATGAGATGGCGCATTAGAACCATTAAGAGCTAGGAGAAAAGTCCTTATGTCAATTGGAAAAAAGTATGTATACTATTGTCAATAAGGCTTTTGCTTAGAATGCTCTTTAAAGGAGGTGAGTCAATGACCTGGTGAGCACTGTGACTCAGGCTAGGGATTAGAGTGTGGAGCTCAAAGATACTCTCTCTATACACTCAAAACTATGTAATGAGGCATATATTAATAAAATGGAGTTGTCTCTCTCCTTATTTTTAAAAAACTCCCTTTTTGATATGTACTAGAGACTTCTTATGTGACATATTCTTTGAGACTCGGTATGTGTTAATACTTTGACTTCATGCTCATGTTGGCTTGTGGACATGTTGAGCATGGGATTTTGATTGTATAGGTGACAAAATCCTCAATGCCTTAAATATCTATCCAAGTATGACTCGAATTTATTGAAAGGTTGGCATGTTAGCCAAGAGTTGGAATCATGTGCCACACAGTTTCGGCCAAAGAGCTACCAGCTCGTGACACCATGACAGGAGCTTGTGTTGGATGTAAAGGAATTATCTGATGGTAGAATCAAAGGAAAAGTCATGAAGACAATCTCCAAGATTTCTGGTATTCTAAGCTTTAAGTAATCATTTTTATGTGTAAATAATATTCTCTTAGTTCAAAATTAAACAAATTAATGTCTCAATTTTTTTTCTACAGAAGTTTATAAATGTCTGAATTTTGTAGCGGTTGAGTCAGTGGCTGTAGACACAGAGAACGGGAAGTTGACATTAAGGCCTTGTTTGGTTCAATCTGTGGAAACGCAAAGAGAATGAAATTAAATAAGGAGAGGAAAGGGAATGAAAACTGTTACTTATTTAAACTATTTGGTTCAATCAAGAAATGGAATTAAATTATTTGTAAATCCCTTTTTTGCTATTTGGTTCAGTCAGGAAATAAAACAATACTATTTATTATATTAATAACTTAAATTTTGAATAACATATTAACTATGATAAAATATAAAGACATGACACTGTACAAAATAATAAATTACATGGTGACATGAAAAAAAAACTGATCATGTATGTAACAAGAGAGAAAGATACGCAATATCTTTTCATTTATTTTGGGAGGAGGAGGTTGCAAAGGGATTGAAATTGTTTAGTGTATAATAACCTAATTCTCAGCTTTTGCTACAAGAAATTGTTAAATACACATGATTGGTTCAGTTCTAAACTTTTCTAACTAAGCAAAAGCCTATTACTGCCTCATTCAAAATTCTTTATTTCACATGATTGAACCCAATTATGATACCCATATTTCCTTTCCTATAATGACTTTGGAATAATCTTATTTTTTGTTACACAACATACAAACAAGAAATTTTCTTCCACCGAATTCCTTTATTACAAAGCACGGCTCCTGGTTCCTTTCCTTCTTGTCTCTGACTGCATCAGAAGCAGCAGTGGCACCAACTGAGGCAGCACTTGCTAATTAAACTTTTGAACTATTGTGCTCTATTGCCTACACTTGTATTGGAGGTTTCTGGGCACACCATAGAATTAAAAATCTGGTATGCCACTTGATCTCGATGAATACTTAGTCACCAATTTCAGAAACATGGATGACTTATCCTATAAGAGTCGTGATGGAGCATCAAACTCTGCAACTTGACTGGCAAAATGTCAAATTCATTAATGAGTATAAAATTAGTGAGCCAGAAGAAGAATTGTGCCTAATATTCCTATGCAGTTTATTCCTAATCCAAACATCAGCATCTGACACTTTCTTTTTCATGATGGGGATCAACAAAGCCATGATGGACTTTAACAAAGGTAAATT
>JANHAO010011608.1:0-16860 GCA_026873985.1 Saraca asoca | reverse complement strand
AAAATTGCGTAATGAGAATTACAGGTTGATAGGCATTGTAAAAAGAAAAAAAAAATTGGGGTTTGGGTGTTGTGATATTCACAGTCAAACGGTGAAAGTTTGAGCTTTTTCATTTTGGTTACGAGTTGAGACTCTTGGGATGAAGTCGTGGAGTTAAGTTGCTATTTTAAGCACAGAACATTAGGGATTAGCAGTTGTTTATTGGGAAATAAATGTGGGTTCTTGTCCATGGTAGTGTTAATTGGTTTGGTCTGTGCCCTCTCTCACGTGAGCTCTCCTATCTTCTGAATCAGAACTTGGAAGGGAAGACTTGAAACTCAGCCGCTGTTATCAGGATCAATTTATTGGAAGCTTAAACTTTTGCTTTTGAAAGGTATATATAACACCTTTAAATACCAAGGATTAGTTTATTTTTTTATCCTTTATTTTTTGTCTGTACTCTGTAATTGTTAGATATTAACAAAGTACCTAAAGTTTGTCCTAGATCCACTGATTTATACGTTTATATGGCATTCTGTTTGTTTGGTTGGTTGATATTTTGATTAAACTTTTTCCATTTTCCATATCTTCCGTACTTATATGAATATGCTGTTCTGGAACTAACCAGCCTATTTGTTCTTGCCATTTTCCAATTTTAGGTCATTAAATGAGAAATGCTCAAAAGATGGATCATATCAGGCTGAAGACACAGTTTCTTATCATGGTTTACTTTAGTACTTTCATTGTTGTGGCATACATGAAATCTTTTATCACTTAATGTGTACTCAAAAGCAAGAAAAATTCGGCTAACAATATTCTAAAATTGAGGAAGTCAATTTCAATGGAACAAACACAAAGCCAGTTTTATCCTTCCAATATACCTGGATCTGTCTTATCCCCTGACAGTGGTGGGAGATCTATATCCAATGGTCCTGTCAATCGTGGTTCTGGTATATCAGGCCTGAAGAAGAGAGGTCACGGAATTCGTTCTTGGATAAAAATCGATCAGGATGGGAATTCAAAGACTGTGACCCTTGACAAAGCTACTATTATGAGACGTTGTTCTTTGCCTTCCAGAGATCTCCGACTGTTGGACCCCATGTTCATTTATCCTTCTAGTATATTAGGACGGGAGAAGGCTATTGTGGTCAACCTTGAGCAAATCCGGAGTATCATCACTGCTGATGAGGTTCTCTTGATGAATTCCTTGGATGGATGTGTTGGTCAGTACAAGTCAGAATTGTGCAATAGACTTAAGAAAGAAAGAGGTGGTAAGGGCTGTAACTTTCTGATGCAACATAATGACATTTGGATACCAGGAAGACTGAGGGAAAATTATGTTTTAGAAACTTATCAATAGTTGTGATAAATATGAATGCTATAGCATCCTTCATGTTCTTTTCTTTAATAGCACCATCAACAATGGATGTAAAAACATGCTGGAAGGAAATACACTTTTTAAAAATAGTTGAAAGCTTATAATGATTATGATATGTCTCCTTCAACCTTCAGTGGCTGTCATGATCTCTTGCTTAGAAGCAATATTCTATTTTCTATAAATTTTAAGCTGTAGTGACTTTGTTTTTATGGTCTTCAATCTGCCTCTTTGATACAGATGATCTGCCTTTTGAATTTAGGGCATTGGAATTGGCTCTGGAATTGACATGTACATCTTTAGATGCTCAGGTATGAACAACCTGCAACTTTATTTATTGGTGACACCACCACATTTTTTTTATTTTTTGTAGTAGTATACATTTACTGTTTTCCAGATTTATGTAAGGCTGAATTAATGTGGTATATATTATTAGTAAATTTCATTGGCAGAATTTCATTAACTGTCTTATCCTTTTCTATGTAAAACTAGATATCTAAAAATACCTAATCTTAATTACTCCCTACTGTCTTCCTATGCTCTTTTCCTGCATTTGCTTCAAACTCGGTCAAAATGCATGCTTGTGCTCGGTCCAAGTCTTCTTTTTCATTTCTATGTAAAACCATATATTTCACAATACCTAATCTTAATTACTCCCAACTGGCTTCCTATGCTCTTCTTCTTCTTCTTCTTCTTCTTCTTCTTCTTTGCACCTTGTAGCTTGTAATCCAATAGTTCAACTGGGTATGACTTTGGTTTTGCAGCTTGTATTTAGTGGTTTTGGCCTTCCATAAGGTGCTATATAATATAGCCCACTAAATGCATATAACAAAATCATTCATTCAGCCAATACTGAAGCAATAAAATTGTCAGCTCCAATTGTTACGCAAAAGCATTATGTGTTTGATAGGTAAAAGAGTTGGAAATGGAAATACATCCAGTACTAGATGAACTTGCCTCATCAATCAGTACTCTCAATCTAGAGCGTGTTAGAAGATTCAAAGGTCACCTCCTTGCTTTGACTCAGCGAGTACAGAAGGTTCATGAAACATAATAAACTTCCGATCCTTGATTTTTATTTGCTATCTGCATTTAGTAATTTACAATTGTTTCCCAGGTTCGTGATGAAATAGAACATCTCATGGATGATGATGGTGACATGGCTGAGATGTGCCTGACAGAGAAGAAGAGAAGATCAGATATTTACCCTTTTAGTGACCTTCATCTTCAAACTCATATCTCAGGTGGTACCAAAGTGATATCAAAATCTGCTCCTGCTTCGCCAGAGCGGTCCGTTAGTGGTATCCAGATGTTGCAAAGAGCTTTCAGCAGCATTGGAAATTCGAGCAAACATGGTAGCTCGGTGGTTTCATCTGATAACAGGGAAAAGACTGAGCAGCTGGAAATGTTGCTTGAAGCATACTTTGTTGTCATTGATAATACCCTTAACAAGATACTGTCGGTATGAGAAGTTTGACTTATTCATGAATACTATTTTTGTGGTTATCTACCTTGCTATAGATTACTGTCTGTTTGTTGGTTTCAATCAATTCATAGTATCTGGTAATGAATGAAGTGCTTGTACACATCAAATAGCTGGCGTATGCTTTCAATTAATTTGCTGTTGTTAAGAAAGTTTCTCATGCTCACCACTTCTAATTTTTGATATAATGTAGTTTTCATAGCTTATATTGCATATATCATATTAATTGTTGGCTTAAATGCAATTTTGGTCCCTCTAAAATATAAATTGTGCTATTATAGTCCTCCTAATTTACGATACTTGATTTTGGTCCTCCAAATATTTTAATTGGCTTAATTTTGGTCCTTTCGTTAGACTCTCATCAAATTACTAATGGAAAAGCTGACATAGAGTCAAGTGAAGTGTTTTATCTACTGTGATATACCTTTATACCCTGATTATACACATTGACTATTGTCTTCTTCCTTCCTTATATTCAATTCTGTTTTGTATGTGAAAAAAGACAATATCTCAACAGGTTGCCACCATATATATGTAAGTCAAAGCATGAAAAGTATGTCACATTTAATAAAATTACTCCCCCTAACTCAATGTTAGTTTTCCCATCAATAGTTGGATGATAATTTAACAGAAAGGACCAAAACCAAATCGATTGAAATATTAAAGGGACCAAAATCAAGTATTTTAAATTAAAGGGACCAAAACCACCCAATCTATATTTTTGGAGGACCAAAATTGCGTTTAAACCTTAATTGCATCTTTGTTGCTTTATTAAAGAGCATCAAATGGTTAAAAAATAAAAAATAAAAAATAAAAAATCAAGTGTCTTGCACAGACACTGAGATTCCTTTTCTTGTGCTGGTGATGCAGCTAAAAGAATATATTGATGACACTGAAGATTTGATCAACATTAAATTGGTAAACCACAATACTCTTCTGTCAGTTCCTTTATTTCTTTCATATACTGAAATGTGTTCATGAGGGTGTTAACTTTTCACTTTGTATACGAGGCAGGGCAATATTCAGAACCATCTAATACAGTTTGAGTTGCTTCTTACAGCAGCTACATTGGTAGCTGCAGTATTTGCTGCCGTGACTGGGGTTTTTGGAATGAACTTTGATACTACAGTTTTTGACTATGCATCCGGATTCAATTGGGTTTTAATAATTACTGGAATTGCTTGTGTATTATTATACTTCTCCATTCTTTTCTATTTTAGGCATAAGAAACTGCTTCCAGCATAAACTGTAACCTGCTGCATATTGAATTCTGCTAGCAAAGCCAAGTTGGCTGCAGATTTCATTCATATTAGGGCAGGCTACCACATGCACATCATTTTTTTTTTTTTTTTTGTGGATGAAAACCTACTCACAGCTTCAACAGCTTGGATAAATTGAAGCTCTAGGTCATTTCATCATTCAAGATGCTGAAGATATACTTGGACAATTATAAATGGCTCGGGCAAGCTGTCTGTATAATCCCAGGATATTCTGAACAAGCCATAGATTTTCCATCGCAGGCCTTTTCGTACTCAAACAAAACACCTGAATGATCAGATGCAGTGGGCTATACAAAATCATAATTATTGATTTTTGAAGATACTCCATTTGGATGAGGGTAGCAAATGTTGAAAGGCTTGCACTACCACCACCATGACTTTTCGTGTCCCACTTAAGCTTGCAGTGGTGTTTCTCTTCATTAGTGCAGATATTCTGTTGCAATATGTAATGAGAGGTGACTTGTTTGTTCAGAGAATGTGTATTTCCAATAAATTGCCGACTTAAAGGAGTTAGTTTGAATAGATGATTTTAAGCAGTGATTCATTGGTAGTGGGGATTTCAATTTCGACTTCTGATGACTGATGAGCAGATACTGAGTTTGAATACAAACAAGTGGATTTTTTAAATTAAGCCAAAACAGGTGTAATTTCTGAAATTCTGCATTCTTCTCTTTCGGTGGCATCATCACATCCTTCATTTGCCCAATCGCCATGACTTGACCTATGTCATGCTCTGCTTAGCCCAATCTTATGGATGCAATTTTCCAATCTGCATTCCTTGCCTCAGTCAGCTATTTCCTTTAGTTTTCATCAACTTCACACTGCACCCTTATGCCATCTATGGCAGCCATCAATATCATTCATCTGCGTTGGACGTTTGTAGAAACATACGGAAAGAATGAATTCCATAATTTGAATGGAAGTAAATTGAATTACCAGAATTCACAGCCAAAAATGTAAATGATTTTAGCATGTAAATTCAATTTAAGAGAGTTGCCCTACCAAATGAGAAACAACTTATTAGACAATGACTCAGATTTAGATCCTGCACATTGCTGTCAACAAGCAGCAATTGGCTACAACAAAGAGTGCTGATATCTTCTATACGACATCTAGAGTAGAGCTATTATCACTTATAATTAAGTTTGTTCACTTTCACTCATTGTACATTTGGAAGAATTGGCTTCGATGTTCATATTTATGTAACACAGTGTATGTGTGTGTGTGTGAGAGAGAGAGAGAGAGAGAGGGAGAGGATCTACCCCAAAGTGTAACAATTAATTGGAAAAACTCAACAGGAGAGTATTATTCAGTTACTTTACATTTTACAACAAGAAAGAATTGTAGCATTGCTCATTTTTTAGCATAGAGGAAGTAAAAAATGAATGTGATCCACGTTAAGTGAAGAAGTATTGCGCTCCAGAGTTCATGAAATCAGACAATCCCGTTTCTTGAAAGAACATGCAATACCAAGTGCTTCCTCAACTCTCATTTTGAGTTGTCTCCACCAGCCACAAAGGTTCAATGCTCACACAAGGCCGTGTTATAAAATTTATACATTTAAGCCAGCCCAATTCTTGAAAGCAATAAGTGCCTCCATTTTCCTGAAGTTTCTTTTTCTCAACTTTGCCACTTTGAGCTTCTTATGGGTCTCCATGAATGCTTGCTTGTATCTCCACTTATCGACAAATATCTTCATCTCATTAGATTTCTCCACAACTTGCATAACTGCATCAAAGAAACCTCCCTTGACCATAGCATACAAGAATGCATCAACCAGGTTGTGATCAAATTTGATACCCTTTTGTCCATCAGTTGATAATTTTCGCTTCACCTCATTCCACAGCATAAGAACACTAAAATATTTCTCCGTCAGAACATAGCCATTAATCAAGGACAAATACGTTTGATCATTTGGCTCAAATTGCAGAAATGTCATCCTTCTGAATGTCCTTCTTGCATCTTCTAGTCTCCCAGCTTTACAGAAAGCATGAATGATAGAATTCCAATCATGAGTGCCAATTTCAATTCGGGGGTCGTCAACAACTTCATCTAAGAAAGCTGCCATCAATTCAGGTCGATGATTTTCCATTAAACCTGTCACTATCGTCAGGTAACTCCCTTTTATGTTGGAAATCCTTGCCTCTCTCATGTCCCTAAACAGTGAAAAGGCTGACTGAAAATCTTGGCTGGACATGGATGCTTCTATCAAAGCATCATAGGTTTCCACATCCAACTGAAGACCTGAACTACTAATCTCCAAGACCAACTGAGTAGCTTCAGCCGTTCGATGGTCTTTGCAGTATGCTTTTAAAATAGGAATATAGACCCCAAGACCAACCGAAACTCCCAAAGCATTCATTTCATCAAGAATGCTATGTGCCTTGTCTGCTAATCCAATATTAACACACGCACTAACAACACCATAACCTATAGAATTATTAACCACGATATTTGAAGGTTCTATCTTCTGAGCTTCAACAATTAAATTTGCTAATCCCTTTATATTTCCCTTATGTAGATATCCATTAACTACCTCACAGAATGTTTCTTCACCAAAATTCCTATCCTTTCCTTCTCCATCTTTCAGACTTTGGAGAAAAGTTGACTCAACAGACTCTAAATTGCCTACCTTAACATATCCCCTAATCAAATTACAATAAAATTCCTTTTTGCTGGAAAAGCCAAATCCATTCATCAAAACTTCCAACTCATTTATCTTTTCTTTGAGCCCCTTCAATGCATACAAATAAGCAAGAAATCCAAAACTTGATTCATCTGGTCTAACACCCAAAAGTGACATAGTCTCAACAACCTTTTCAGCGTCGCTCACTGATTCAAGGCCACGACAACACCCTTCCAGTGCTGCATTACAAGCAGCAAGGTCAGGTTTCATGAAATCCAATTTCTCAACCCAAGCAATCCTACAATTCTCTTCGAAAATCCGCAAAAAAGCAGCTACATTTCCGTTCTTCCTACTGATTTCAACAAGCACATTGCCCCAAACAGTGAACGGAATAAAAAACCTGTTCTTGAACATACATTTTATAATGGCAAAAGCAGGGGCAGTAACATTGGCACATTTCATGGCATTAAGCATTATTTGAATTGGTTCAAAATCTAAAACCTTTGGGTTTTTCTCTATAACATACACAACAGAGGCAAAAGCCCTCTTGAGATTATGAATGTCTCCATTTGAGGACAAGTGGGCTATGAGAGAATTGGTGACTGACCTACTCGGAAAAGCTGAGTTATTTGTCAATGTCTTGAAAGACTTCCATGCCTCATCTGTGTCACTAGTGATCAGAGACTTCTGAAGGGTATTTTGCAAATTGGTTATTTGGTCACCGGATAAGGATTTTGGCGGCGAAGTTGGGAGCTTTTGGGGTTCCACAGAAGATGGTTGATTTCTGTTCACAGCGAAAATGGAGGGTCGAAGGAAAGAGTATAGGGAAAGAATTTCTGGTTTGGAGCAAAAGCCTCTATACGGTATAAGGCACAGAGCTTCTCTCGCCATCCTGTGAAAAAGCTTCTACCTTTTCTCTCTCCTTGCAAATGGCTTCTCCATTGATCACTGCATGGTCTTGCTCGTCTTTGTTTTGTTTCAGAAGCACAATCGTAATAATCTTTAAATGATTATTTGGTACTACTTAAAATCAACTGGCTGGAATAGCTCAGTTGGTTAGAGCGTGTGGCTGTTAACCACAAGGTCGGAGGTTCAAGCCCTCCTTCTAGCGATTTTTAAATCTGATTTTCATTTCCTTTCTTCTTTTAGGTCTAATTACATTTTCATTCTTAATTTTGCAATTCATTTCATTTTCATCCATTTTTCATTCCTTAATTATCATGATTAGGAAGTTCACGTCTTCTTAAAATGGTTTTTAATATTTTAAGGAAAAACTAAAATAATACCAATACAACTAAAACAAGTAATTGATATTCAAGTTAGTAGTAGATGATAATAAATCCATGTATGCTAAATTATTAAGGATAGGATATTCTAATATTCAAATAATTAAAACAAATTTCTTAAAATATAATAATAAATTACATTACTTATTAACATGATATATACAAATACTAGCCTAACATCCCTTCACACACACACCCGCGCGCGAAAATTTTATAATTTTATTATATTTATAAAAAGAATTAGGTATTTGATAAAAATATAATTATAGTTTAATGTTATTATAAGCAAAATTTAATTTCAAATTATAAAGAGATACATGAAATAAATTAGTATCACACGTATTTTAATAAATTATAAAATTTAAAATTATCTATTCTATTATTTTGATTATTCTAATTAAACAATTAATAAATATTTTATCTTTAATTTCAATTCGTGATTTCTTCAAAAAAAAATTACTTTATTAATGATATTAGGAGCTAAAAAGGGGAGTTGGACAGAATTGAAACTAAAATAAACACTATAAAAACATATAAACAGAAACTATAACAACAAGATACAAACAACCAGTCAAGGGAACTAATCAACTTGAGATCAATGCATCCCAGATCACTAAATGTACATTTAATTGTTGTTAATCATAGCAAGAATCCCTGAAATGATTAATAAGTTTTGATTAAAACTCAGCCACAAACAATACATCAAAATCTCAATGCACTACTTAATTTTCCTATCCTCTTTTAAAGTGATTATCAAGATCTCAATAACCATTTCAATATCTAAATCAAATGAATCTATCTAAATCAGATATTTCGTAATGGATATAATGCTAATTAAAATATAAAATTAGATAAATAAAATTATTTTATTAAAGTATTTACTATCATAAAAAATATATTATATAAAATAGTAGTGTATCTAAATTTAATATTTATTAAGTGTTTCATGCATATATGTATTGGATTCATATAAAAAAGGGTCATAATTATAACTTAAAATCAAATTATACCATATCACTCACTTTTATTTAAATAAATTTAATTAAAGAGAAATTTAAATTATTAATGTGAAATAATTTTTCTATAAATTATGATAAAAATGAGTTAATGAACCAAATTATAAATAATATTTATACGCTGATTTAGTTTTTTGCATGCCTCCCCGACTGCGTTTGTCAAACTTGGTTTCACAGGACAAAATGAACAAGAGTTATCATATTTTTCATATTTTTTATTTTAATTTGTTTGTCTTTCTTTTAAAATTTTTTTTTTCAAAATCTAATTTTTTCCTTATATAACATTAATATATGATTTTCAAGTTTTATTTAATATATTAATTAATTTGATCAATTATTATATTATAAAAAAATTTAACTAAATCCCATGCATATGCATGGATATAAAAATCAGAAAATTTTATTAAATAATATTTTTAAAATAGATAATTTTCATAATTAGATGATATAGTGATAAAATTATTTAAATATTAAATTATATAACTTACTAAAATATTAAAATATTTTTAATTTTTAGTTTTAATATTAGTATTTGAATATAATACCATTAAATTTAAATTGAAAATCATTTCAACAATATCAAATTAGATACAAAAATTGAATTATTTAAATAAATAAATAATTAAAATACTGAAAATTAGAAATTAAAATATTATTTAATAATTTTGAAAAATAAAAATAAAAATTAATAATTTAATTTAATAGCAATAAATTAAAAAAATAAATTAAAAATCAATTACAAATAATTTATATTAATAATTTATTATTAAAATAAATAAATGTGAAAATTTTATTTATAATTTAAATTGAAACAAAAAAATTAAAAAATTAAAAATTCTTTTCATTCATCCTTTTTTAATAAATAAAAATATTTATTATATAATGATATTTGAATGAGAGTAAATTTATCACTACAAAAATTACCATTTTCAGTCACAGGATTTCACCCAAACTAAAGATGAAGTTATATTTATTTCTATTGTTGTGTTGATTTTGTTATAATAATCAAATTGAATTCAATAATCCTTTTAGGATGGAATTAGAAAAAGGTGACTAAAATGCAATTTTTTGGGGTTCTGGTCAGTCAAAACTTATTTCACACTTTCGGCAGTCTACAACGTAGTTGATGGTTACCAAGGTTGCCCTGTTAGTTGTGTTGTGTTTGGGTCTGCATCCTGCTTTCTGGTAATTCCTTCAATTCACCTCATTTGGATGGTAATGGAAGTATCTTCATCACGCGGGACTGATAAGATTCTAACATTGGAGGAATGGAATGGTTCATCCTCCACAAAATTGTCAAAAACTTTCACTATTAAAGCATCTAAGTCTTCTGTCATCCGAAGGTATAATTTATTCCCTTTACATCTTCCATTTTTTTTTTTGTTCTCTTTCTGTTCAAGCTCTTTCCTTTTTCATTTCCCATTGGTTTTTGTTTGAGTATATTCTTTTGAATCGTTATATGCAGATCCGGTGCTCGGTTCAACCATGTTTGGAGCAGATTTCTTCAAGCATTTGTACCTGAGGCAAGCTTTTATTCTCAGTTCATATGCTTTTTATTGGAGAGAAATTGTGCATTCCGTTGTTAATTTGTTTGATGATTGTTGAAAGTTTTTTCCTGTAATTAATGCTATGCAGGGGTTTCCAAGTAGTGTGACATCTGATTATGTTGAATTTCAAATATGGGATTCGTTGCAGGTAAAAAGATAATGAAAAAAAAAAGTACAAATAATTAGACCAAATTGATGCTAAATTTGGCACTTCTTTTTTTTTTACTAATGCTCTGTGTTAATCAGTGATTTGTTTTTGGCAGGGCCTCTCAACGTATATAAGGACCATGCTTTCTACCCAGGTATGTCGTAATTTCAATCTGCATAAGTTTTTACAGCATTTGTTTTCATTCAAAGTCCAGAGTGAGTTCTTAAGTTCTTACTTAAATTCCTTTTAGGCTCTCTTGAGTGCTATTGGGGTTGGCGAGAAATCAGCAACTGTAATTGGTGCCACCTTTCAGGTATCAAATAATTATATTCTGTATTTATATGAAAAATGGCTGAACCACAATTGTAAGATGGGTTTGGAAAAAGCCTTTTTGTGTTTCTTAAACTGCAATATGTTGACAATAGGATATTGAATGTTGAAATTATTTTCAGTGGTTTTTGAGGGACCTAACTGGCATGGTTGGAGGCATCTTGTTCACCTTTTACCAGGTCTGCATCTATCATATCATCAGTTCATCACACTCCCGCAGCCCTATTTATTTATTTCTAAAGGGAATACATGAGAAGAGATAAAACAATTGGCAGTTGATGCTAACACAGAATATGCAGTAGTCATTTTATCTCTGATTTTAAGCATCACCATGTTTATTTGAGTATATGTTGCAGGGGTCAAATCTTGATAGCAATGCAAAAATGTGGCGCTTGGTTGCCGATTTAATGAATGATCTTGGTATATTTCCTGCATCTTCATGTGTATGTTTTGTTTGTATGATGACTTAATGTATAAAATCTTTCTCTAAAGCATAAACAGAGGACTGTTATTATTTGGACATGAAGTGCCAATCTTAAAATTCTCCATGAAGAAGAATTGTATTAGAGGGAAGGATATGTACAAATATGAAGGAGGACACCTTAGCAGAATTAAAGTTAGAAGCGCCAAATATTAATTCCCCAAGAGTTCTGAGTCAGAGTCCTGGTTGAATAGTATATAGCTTCTAGAATTGGAACTATGGAAAGAGGCAGGAAAAGAGAGGAGCTTATGTTAGAGTTATATGGATTAAGTCTTTTTCAAATTCATAGTAATTCTCTTTGATCCTTTGTGCAAAAATTTTCAGTATATTTTAGTCCCCACGAGAATCCAACATTAGGGCAATTATGTGAATTACTCTGCATTTAAAACTGAATAAGATTATTTTTGGCATTGGATGATTTTTCAATAATGATCTAGTCCTTCAAAACTGCTAATTCATAGACAGCATATATGAACTTTATGAAGAGGAAATTGTCTATTTGGAACATTTAAATGGACAACTCATGTGAGATTTTTTGGCTAAAATTTCTTCCCTCTCACCATTTTTATCATAGAGTTGTATTCTTTGTCTCCATGTGGATGTTTGCTCAGGGTTTTTTTGAAGGGAGTCTCTCCTATAGATTTACAGAGAGATTGAAAAGCTATCTTGATTTAGAAATTTTAGTTTTTTATTTATGAAGTTCTCTTTACGAGGATTTCTTGCCCTCCTTCTTTGTTATTACTCTCTCTTAAAAATTTTTTTTTTTGACATTGGATGATTTTTCAATGATGATCTAGTCCTTCAAAACTGCTAATTCATAGACAACATGTATGAGCTTTATGAAGAGGAAAATATCTATTTGGAACATTTAAATGGACCACTTATGCGAGATTTTTCAGCTAAAATTTCTTCCCTCTCACCATTTTTATCGTAGAGTTGCATTCTTTGCCTCCATGTGGATGTTTCTCAGGGGTTTTCTGAAGGTAGTCTCTCTTATAGATTTACAGAGAGATTGAAAAGCTATCTTGATTTAGAAATTTTAGTTTCTTATTTATGAAGTTCTCTTTATGAGTATTTCTTGTCCTCCTTTTTTATTATTTCTCTCTCTTAATGAAGCCTTCTTTTTTGTAGCAAAAATTTTTTTATCCGTGAAACTAAAAAATGCACAGAATCCCTATGGCTTTACTTTTGTGTTAATATGATGTTCGTTATTGCATTCTTCATATCTCATGTTGATTTATAAAACTCTTTGCACTAATTTCAGGAATGCTAATGGACCTAATCTCCCCATTGTTTCCATCAGCTTTTGTATTTGTTGTTTGCCTGGGAAGCTTATCAAGATCATTCAGTAAGTTCCAGCCTTCCTGGAAATAAAGAATTAAAAACATACTACTGATCACCTTTTCTTCCTTTATTGCCTGTCTATGCTATAACAAATTTTATAAATAATTAATTTATAAATGTTACTGAAATTAGGCAATGTCAACTCTGTCAACATAAAAGCTGTTGATATCCATTATTTATGTTTTTCAACTATCTAACAATTAGGCTATATTTCTTGTTTCTTCTTCTTCTTCTTCTTCCATTTTTTTGCTTTTTGTGATTGATAATTATTTGTAGAACCTTGGTTTTAATTTATCACAGAAGAACAATTACAAGCATGGCACATAGATCCTAATTTTTTTTTATTTCTATATTTTGCTACCAAATTTATGTTTCTGATTAGCCGGTGTTGCAAGTGGAGCCACTAGAGCTGCTTTGACTCAACATTTTGCTCTTCAAGATAATGCTGCGGATATATCTGCTAAGGTATAACAGTTTGTCCTAACTGTTGGTTTAGAATTAAGCTTTTTGCTCTGCATGGCAGTGTCAGTTTTACTTTCTGATATGTATCTTCAGGAAGGAAGTCAAGAAACAGTAGCAACCATGATTGGCATGGCATTGGGTATGCTTCTTGCTCGCATTACAATGGGACAACCACTAGCCATTTGGTTTTCCTTTTTGTCTCTGACCTTATTCCACGTGTATGGTAAGTTTCTGTATTGTAATTTGAATTATTCATATCCTTTGCATTTAAAAGCTGTGAAAAACTGGTGATCTTAGATATAAATTTAACCATGTTGACAGTGACACAGTCCATGTCTCTTACCAGCATAAGCTTTTGGAACAAAATTTGGCAATCCATATTCCATGCGGCCTAAGATAGATGATGTAAAATTATTTTTTGTGTGTCATTCTGTTAATCAACTGATATCATTTGACATAATTGAAAATTTGATGGTGGTTCATGTGAGAATATCTGAATGATTTCATTTCTGTCATTTTCACTATCAAGATTTTCAATGAGCAAGTATTATATCACTCTCTCAACATTGAAAACCTAGTCCAGTCATTTTAAATTTATTTTATTTTCTTTGGGGTCATAACTGTAAATTTTAATCTGAAAAGATGTCAGCAAATCCCATCTTTTATGTGTAGCTTTCTGCTGGCATCAAATCCGAAAAACCTGATTTTTGAAATGTTTTCTCTCTTTACAGCAAACTACAAAGCTGTTCGATGTCTAGCATTGTCCTCACTAAACCCTGAAAGGAGCTCGATTCTTTTAAGGCATTTTAAGGAGACTGGCCAAGGTATTATCTGTTACTTGAGGTCATTTGTTCTAGTGTTTTTTATCTTATTATAAAATTGACAGCATGCTAACCTGCCTCTGGAGTCTAATTTCCAATTGGCATTTTTGGAGGGTTTTTCTTTTGTAATTATTACCTATTCCTCATCACTGAAATAATAGGATGGGTTTGCCGTCCTCACTACTCAGCATCTTGTCAAATAGAATTAATTTCCATTGCATCTGAAGCTAGCTTCATATTTTCTTTTGTTTATCCTAATGAATATTGACGCCTGCTTGGAACTTCTTTCCAGTTCTCTCCCCTCAACAGGTCTCTTCCTTGGAGCATGTTTTACCCATATGGCTCACATCATGGAGGTTGAAGAATGCTAACACACTGCATAAGCAAGTATGTTTAGGCATGAGGGTTTCTTCATTTGGTGACAAGGAGCTGTGAGTGGTTTGATTTGATCTGAGTCCCTCTCTACTGAGTATATAAGCCTGTTCCTGGAGGCTAGAGCAATGATGAATTGCCTGAAGCCTTCACTCACTGCATAATTACTAAGTTGCATTCTAATAAACCAAATCCAAAAGCTCATGGTTGCCTTCTAATAGACCAAAAGCTTATGGTTGGAAAGGAATACTAGAATTTTTAAACAGATTTTTCAGCTGATGGTGTTAGTGTGAGATAAAATTCTATTTATCATCTTGCTTCGACTTAAAGCTTATGGTTTCTTTCGAGGGATAAATTTGACGGATTTGCAAAGGAGTTAGAAGTCTATCTTAGATCATTAATAGGATAGGTTTCTTCATGTTTTATTCTTTTTTTTAGTTTTCCTGATTCCATTTGAGGATTTCTTATCTTCTTCTTTCTGTATTTCTCCCCTTTAATAATATTTCTTTTTCTATTAAAAAAGAAGAAGACCAAATCCAAAAGAAAAGTTGGTTGCACAACTGGATCACAACTAGATAGAGGTGTGGGCTCCACACATTAGCATCATCAGCAAGAATAGCCCCAGAATCTAGTAACATGTACCTTATTAAAAGCATTGACTAGCTCTTGCTTTTTGCAGTCCATGGTTATGGCTTGATTCTTTTGCAACACTAGTGGCTTTTTCGGGTTGCTTAGAAAGCACAGTAAATTTCTTTTTCTTTATGATCCTGACATCAAATATATTATTTTTCAATAGATCGGAGCTTCTGCTTCCTACAGGATCTTACTACACAAAAGGTTGAGCTCTCTTCGGTCCGTTCACCTATTAAGCTACTACTTTCCAGCCAAAGTCTAGTAACTTACTTCATTTGTTGTTTGCATTCATAGCAAAGTACTTGCTAGTGGAAAGAAACGGAGTAATCAATGTCATTGTGCATAAAGATTCACATACTGCAGATGTCTTAAAGTCATTTGTTCATGCTCTTGCTATGGCGAGTGCTATGGGAGAAAGTAAATCTTTGCATTCAGACAGCCAAATTTGGATGGATAATGAATATGAAGTCTTTATGCAGAAGGTATTTCTTTTAATTTCCATCCAAAACTTGATTCATCTTCTTATGGACATTTTAATGTTTTAAAAGTGATGTATTATTCTCACTTTGACTTGGGTTAGTATCTTAATTTCTTTCCCTTTTCCGATGAATTAAATGAGTTGACAAGTTATGACATGGGAATCCGGAGTTCAACTATTTATCTTCAACTGGGAAATTGAATCTTAATTCATTATGCAGCTCAAATCATCAGGTTGGAAAACAGAACGACTTCTATCAACTTCCATAATTTGGAGGGCAAATTGGACCTATGGACCATTGGAGGAGAAAATTGATTAGGCTCATCTGACTCATCTCCAATTCCAATAAGGCTATTGGCAACTGCTTGGAGTGGATTAAGGTAATTGGACTTGAGCTCAATTGTGGAACCTTTCTTATAGCAATGGAAATTTGTTTATCGGTGATTGACAGTGAGTGGTGCTGTTTGCACTATCAACATCAATCAGAATTAGCTTATAATCCAAAACACGTGTGGACCTCGGACATTAACATGGTGTCCGCACCTATATATGATTGTGAATTGGTTGTGAGTAAACTGGTGGCAACCAGTTGTACAACCAAGTTTTCTTAGTTGACAAAATTGGTATATGATTTTGGGCAACGTTACCTGCGCAACTTTTACATTCTCAAATGTATATATGGCTCTATTGAAGTATAGGGCCTATAGGCAGCCTCACTCAAATTATATCCTCCAAAACTTGGATGGAGCCGCTCCAACAATGGTACACAATTATTAATGCAAGAGTTGTGTGCAGGTAACACTGTTTTATGATAAATGTTAGTCATGATTTTACTGCTATTCTATAAAAAAACTAGAAATTGCCCTACGAATTTCCTTTCTTCCTTTCTACCAGTTAAGTTTTCACAATTGAAATAGAGGGGGCGAGCAGTGGTGGTTGGTTAAAAAGTTTAATACCTGAACAGGATAGCCATCCTGCATGTAGTATTCCCTTCCAGTACTTGATATCACAAGTCACCAAGTCCTACTTTGCTGATATAACACAGCTAAAAACTGCTATATTCAACTAATTATGATTAATGAATCAAATCATTCCAAATATATCTACTCTGAATCTGATGTAAAATTAGCAAGCCCAAACCCAACACAAGACAATAAGACCACTTTGGATGGACCTCTAACTCGTGCCAAAGCCAAGAA
>JANHAO010011607.1:0-16863 GCA_026873985.1 Saraca asoca | reverse complement strand
CTTTTACCAAACACTTCTAATTTAATAAGCTAGCTTAAAAGCTTTCAGCTATCAGCTTTCAGCTAAAATTTAGCTTATAAGCTTTTAGCTAGCTTATCAGCTAGTTTTACCAAACACACCCTTTGTCTATTGTTGATTTTTCTTCTTGTTCAAAACTAAGTCTAATAAAGCCTTTTATCTATGTGAACAGTATATCATTGATAGTTTGTTCATTTTAAAATTGTATGATAATTTTTACTATACAATAAATTTTAATTAATTAATATTTAGTTAAAAAAATAATATATATAATATAATTTTTAATTTTTATAAATTTATATTTTATTGATGCAAACATTTATATTATATATGACTCATAATAATTGTAAAATAATTTACACTAAACTTTAAAATTATACTTATATTTTTATAATTATAAATATTATTTTCAAGTGATATTAATTAAAAATAAAAAAATAAATTTTCATTAAGTTCAAACTAATATTAATTATACGAAAAATTTTAAACTAATTTGAATAGTTAAAATTGATTATAAAATTTCAATTAGGTAATGTAAGATAATGTTAGCAATTGAAGTGTAAATAAAAAAAATTAATTCAATTAAAAGAAATTCACATAAATTACTTTTAATCAATCCAAATTTATCCCTAGTTTTCATAAAGAGCAGCATTTTAATTAAAAAAAAAAGAAAAAATTTGTAAAATATCTCCTTTAATTTTGAAGTGATTAAATTTGTCCCCCACAAACTATAAAAATTTAAAAATCAAATTCTTAAATTATATAAAATTTAAAATTAATATACATCATCTATTTAATTAATTATTTTATTAAATTATATGATTTTTTATAATTTTCAAATAAAAATTATAATATTATTATAAGTTAATTTATCACATTAGTTTTTTACATATAATTTCTATATTATATAATTAGTAGAAATTAAATGAGATATATAAAATTTTAGTTAAATATTTGAAATAAATTAAAAAATTATATATAAAAATGATATGATAAATCAATATATAATGATAGTATGATTTTTCTTTAAAAAATTTATAAAAAATTATATAATTTAATAAAATAATTAATTAAGTAAGTGATGAGTGTTAATTTCAAACTTTATATAATTTAAGGTTGGATCTTCAAATTTTTAAAATAATTGTGAGCAAAATATTATCACTCAAAATAGAAAAGGGCATTTTACGATTTTTTTTCGAAAAAATGAATGTAAGTGACTACGAGGTTATAATTTATCTACACGAGGTTGTTCGTTTTGTCCAATGTTTGTTTTTAACTGTTGTTGAAGACATGAAGGTTCCTTTTTATTGATGTGATGTAGCTGTTTAGAGGGTGCTCACCGAATGTATAATATAATCACGAGTTGGTCAGGCCCTATTTATCAAGGATTAATTTGTTAAATTGTATATGAAATATCTGAATAATAATTAAAGATATTTGCTCCAAGGATTTTGCTTTGGTACGACTTACGAAGAAATTACCTGATTTTATGGAAAATTTGTAATTTTTCTTTAAGATTTATAATTTTGTTTTTATAAAATCTCATAGCTTTTTTATAAAAAAAATTACAAATAAATCCGTTATACTTACAACACAAGAATATTTAAAAGTTTTATAAAAAAAAATTGCAAAATTTTATAACAAATTTACAAAAAGTCATCCTTGGGATTATTTTTTAATCATTTTTATCAATGATAATTATTTTCTCTTGAATTACACAAATTTAATTCTTCGATTATTTTTTATGTGCTCCTTGGGATTCAAATATATTCATCTAACTCACTCATATTTATCAAACAAGGTAGAAGATTCTTCTTATGCTTGTTGTGGTATAAAACTGTAATATTTAAGAATGAAAAAGTTGTGCATGATCTATTTTCTTCATAAATTTATTTCTACGTCCTTATCAAATCTATTATCTATTATTATTTTATATTTGCATTTATTATTTTAATGCACATTCAAAATATCAAATGTGAAATTAATTAAAAAAAATGAATGAAGAGATTTGGAGAAGATAAAGCAAGGGTATGATTGAAGCAAAATGAAGAAATAATTTATATTGCAATGCTAGGGTCCTTCCAGGAAAGCATAGTAATGGTGGATTGAAAAAGAAAAAGAAAAAGAAAAGCACGCGACCTTAACTCAAATGGCACACCTAAGGAGTGCCCTGCTACAATGTGACGCAAGGGCTTGTGTTTGTATAAACCAGGCGGATCTGATCTATCTACTTCATACTACCACATATGCAAACCAATAAAAAAATCATAAAAAAAAATAGAACTAATAACAAATAGACAGGATATTCAAAAGTCGAAGGGATACTAAAATGTGCTTATTATCTATGAACGCCAACCCGTGGCAATGATAAGGACTTGTCCAAACAGCCTACTACTTATTTCCTTATAGACTTGATAGAAATTTCCTACCCTTTAGGTTGGTTGCTTTTCTGCTTGCTCTTCTCAAAACATTATTTTCTTATAGCCTTGATAGAAATTTCTTACTCTTTAGGTTGGTTCTTCTTTTGCTTGCTCTTTTCAAAACAATATGTATGTGACAAATAATAAGGATTACATTCAAGGATTAAGCTTTGGTTGTGTCAGAGAAAATTCGGGCCTGTTTAGAAATTTGTTTTATTTTTCTGTTTTTAAAAACTATTTTTAAAAATAGCTCAAAGTTATTTTTAAAAATAATTTTTAAAATAGGATTTCAGAATAAAATTTTTAAAATTATTTTTAAAAATAATTTTACCAAACAGATTTTTTTGTTTTAAAAACAGTTATCAAACAAGCCCTTCATTTCTGTTTTTAAAAACTGTTTTTAAAAACAGCTCAAAGTTATTTTTAAAAATAGTTTTGAAAACAGGATTTCAGAATAAAATTTTCAAAATTATTTTTAAAAATAATTTTACCAAACAGGTTTTTTTGTTTTAAAAACAGTTACCAAACAAGCCCTTCATTTCTGTATATACTTTTATAAATTTTGTGAAATTTTTTATATTTTTCGTAAATTCTTCATATAAATGTTGTAACCCATGTATAAGATGAGACAATTTTTGAAAGATTTTTTTTATGTAACTTATGGATTTTCAATTTATTATTTACTTGTTGCATATAAAATTTATACTCACTAACAATTTTTTATGAAAAAATTTTAAGATAATAAAAAGTTGTCACTTTTGTAACTTTTACAATAAATTTTAATAAAAACTCACAAAATTTTTTAGTACTATGAAAACATTCAATTATGTAACTTTAACTTATGGATTTTCAATTTATTATTTACTTGTTGCATATAAAATTTATACTCACTAACAATTTGTTACCAATAGAAATTAGCATTGCACAGTAGGCTGGCAAAAGCCCAGAAAAAGTTGAGTCTGACTAAGGAACGAGTTCGCCATATTGTTATGCAGAAGCCTTCCGATTGCTAAAGAACCTGAGCTCGTTGGTCAAAATGAGCTTGAGGTCGCGAACTGGCAACAGCCCCCACGTACAGGCGCAAGCACTTTAGGACGCAGTCTTACCCAACCAGAAGCTTGCTAAGATTGAGCATGAAGCTAAAAAATAACTTGCACAGCCATTTTGCAAATATGACCATTGAATCCCACTCACAAAAAGCAGTCTACAGAAGCCAGTCTCTAGTACCGTAGGTAATTTTGTACATTTAATATTTAATATAACAGATGTACAGTTAATTTAGTTCCATTTGTACCTCTCTATGCTTCTATAAATAGGGGAGAGGGGCTAAAGCCATTGTAAAAGAAGAGGGGGAGAGAGGCAATAGAATACTAGTAAAAACTCCATCGAAACTCATAGCAATACTCTATAAACACTCTTTCATACTAATAAAATATTTCTGTGGATGTAAGATCTGGCGTCGTCTGGATTTGGTCGAACCACATTAACCCCTGTGTACTTTTCTCTCTTCTTCCCCTTTCTCCCACTATTCAGCACCTCTTACCGCCTCAGCAACCCGAAAACAGCTTGGGTCCCCAAAGAACCCCCTCCATTAGCCAGATTTGGATTAAAACAAAATCTACCGTCAACATTTTGGCATATCTGGTGGAACCATTTTGTTCTCTGGTTGTCTCTTTGTCTCTCTTTGGGTAATTTTGTTCAAAATAAAATGGCTAGAGGAAAGATCGTAAAAAGCCAGACACTGTAGTCAGCCGACTAGAAGGTCACACTGCCAGCTCTTCTACTGTTAGAACTACCAACAATTTGGCCTCCCTAGTTCCCTACTAACCCGGCATCACTGCCCTTGAGACTAACGAAGCCTAAGCATGGCGCCAGTGCCAGGAAGCATTTGAAGGCTCAATGAGGAGGATGGCTGAAGCATTCCAAATGCTGGCTGCGCAAAAACAAGCCGAAGTCATCGCACCGGGAATTATCCCCCAACAGCAGCGAGTTGGAACTTTGAACAAAGCCAGTCATGAGCACGTCTCAGATCGTCCCCTATGTGATGAGGAGGATATGGGAAGCCGCCAAGATTTCAGCTAGAAATCTAAAGGATTACCACTAATGGTGGAAGAATTGTTCCAAAGGGTGAAATAACTAGAGGCATACCCTCAAGTTTGAGGTGGCCAGAGTCATGCCAAGCAATGAACTCCCTTCTCCAGGATGGTCAAAATGGAGCCTTTCCCCCAGAAACTCAAAATTCCCACCTTCCCACTCTACAATGGAGACAACGATCCACGTGATCACTTGGACATATTCAACGATCAGATGGATCTTCAGACAAGTAATCCCTTGATCAAGTGTCGTGTCTTTCCCATCACATTAGGAGATGTCCCCCGAGCCTAGTTCAAGAATCTCCCGGCCCATAGTATCAAGAGAGGGAGAGAGGCAACAAAATACTAGCAAAAACTCCGCCAGAAGTCATAGTAAGACTTTGTAAACATTATTTTATACTAATAAAATATTTCGTGAACGTAGAGTCCAGTGCTATCTGGATTTGGCCAAACTACGTTAACCCTTGTGTATTTCTCTCTCTTCTTCCCTTTTCTCCCACCATGCAGCACCTCTTTACCGCCTTAGCAACTGAAAAATAGCTTGAGTCCTTAAAGAACCCCTTCGTTGGCCGAATTTGGATCAAACCAAAATTCACTGTCAACACAATTTTTTATAAATTTTTTTTAAGATTTTATATAAAAAGTTGTCACTTTTATAACTTTTACATTAAACTTTAATAAAAACTCAAAAAAAATTTGAGTATTATGAAAACGTTCAATTGCTCACATGACCTTATTTAGGAGTGTTTGGTTAGGAAATTTCAGGGGCTAGTTATAAAATAAAAAAAAAACTAATTTCCTTATTAAGTGTTTAGTTAATAGTGAAATCTATTGTTGTTACTTAACTTTGATGAACTCCTCCTATTTGAAATCCTTCTCCCTATCTAAGGTTTCAGAAAACGCTATCCACTAGAAATAAAAAACCCTTATCTCTCTTTTTTCTTATCTTACTTTTTTCTTATCTTACATTATGAAGCCCTTACCATAATTCACCGTTGTTGACTACCGTATGTCCACTACCACCTTTAATCATTAATTATCATTAATCACTATTTACCACTACCTTTTGCCATTGATAACCATCTAACATCACTACTACTTTTAATCATTGCTTACTATCACCACTTACAATCATTGACTACTGTCTATCATCACCTATCATTATTAACCACCACCCATTACCATATATAATTATTGATTATTATTTACCACTACTACTATTGTTAATTACAATTTACTACTACCTACCGTCATTAACTATTACCTATCATTGTTGACCAGCGTTCATCATTACTTATTGACGATGACTATCATCCATTATAGTTGACCACTATTCAATTAAACAATAAAAAAGAGAAATTATAATAGTGTAATTCTATTTCTTAGCTAACTCAAATAAATAAAAAAGTAATAGTTATCATTACCTTTACTTATCCTTATTTTATTCTATTCCCTTTTCATTTTTACAAGTTGAACAAAATGTTCCTTAATTCTTTAGGCTTCTTTCATTTTTCTTTTTCTTCTTGTCAACCACATTTTCTCATTTTTTTTCTTCTCTTATTTTCTAAATGCTTCATCTTAATCATCATTTTCTCACTTTCTTCTTTGGGGTTAAGCCCATGCTTATGAGCAAAGCCTAGGCTTAATCCATAAGTTTATTATTATTTTATATTGTTAAACTGCATAAAAAACATATAGAAATATTTGGAAAAAAAAACTATACAATATTACAAGGACAAAGAAAAAGAATTTGGCATGTAGTTGAATTAGCGAAAAATGAAGTTTTTTTTTAATTATAAACTCAACAAGAGCTAATTATAAACTTAGTTTTTATTTTAATTATTTTGGCCAAAGAATTTGTCATGAAGTTTTGTTTAGCATGAATTTTGATATAAATTTATTATAAAGTTAGTAAGAGCTAATATCCAGAGAGTAACTAAAAAATATATAAAAAAACATATAAATTTTATTATTTTTTATGAGCTTTCTAATATCCGCTCATCAATATAATATAATTAACCAATAATATTTTACATATTATTAAATATCATACATAATTATATAATGTTATATATCTTTAGCTATACAATATAAGAAAATATATAATATTGAAAAATTATTTTAATACAACTATCATATATGATGTTGATAGTAGCAGAGGGAAAGATATCAAATAGTTATAAGTGGTAAAAAAAAATTATATTTTGGATTATGTTTTGGTACATACTAAAAAAAGGTTACAATTTGTGTGAAAGTTTTTACTTTTTACAATTATTATACTCTTACAACGCATTGGTACTTTTTACAATTTTTTTTTATTTAAAGTTGTAATTGTTGGATAAGAATGAATTTTTTTTAAGTTTTTTATGTAGTTTTGAACGATGAAATTATAATTTTTTTTTTATATTTATTACATATAAAATCGATACAAATTTATAAATTTTTGTGAAAATCTTGCAGAAATATTATATAAAGAGTTGGAAATTTTATTATTTTTATGTTAAATTTACATAGAAACTTACAAAATTGAAAAAAAAAAGCAATTGGTAAAATAAAGTAATAATGGTAAAAATGCTAAAAAGAATGCACAAATTTTTATAAATATAATCAAGATTTGAATTTGGATTTAATCTAATTTAAGCCTAGTTCACGATGGGTAAAGACTCGGCTAATTTGATAAATTTCAAGATCATGACCCAATATAATGGGCCAAGCTATTAACTTGTGGGCTAAGCCCAACAAGCCCATAAGATTTTCAAGTCGTATGACCAAATCTAGATTCAAGTTATGTTGTAATACACTCAAATTAATTTCATTTACAGTGACTCTTATACACGGCTCTCGATTTGCAATAAGTTAAGATCACGAGATGACGACTAACGAGGAATCTCCCAAATGTGAAAATCAAACTATTTATATGAAGCCAAGGGGAATATATTCATTATTTTAATTAAATGGAAAAAATATGTGAATTCTATAATTGGATCATATTTTTAGTTTGAAATTTGTGCATTTTATTTTGAGGATTATTTACTCAAAATTAAAAAATAAGTAATCAAATAATAAAAAAATATTCAATCTTTGAGTGAGTCTTAGAATTATCTCTTTTTATTTGTTGAATGATCATGTAGAATTATTAACATTGATGCTCAACTTATGTTTGGACACGGGTGGCCTTCACCATATAAAAAAAAAAAACCATGATTTTTTACTGATTCGTCCGTTGGAAAAAATAATAAAAATTGAACAGTTTTCAGTTATCATTATATCTATTAGAAATATTTAAAAAATTTGTTGTACAATAAGTTCCATTGAAAAATGGACATAAATTAAAAAAAAATTATACTCACTGACAGGATTTAATGTACTATAGATTTTTAATGGAAAAATTTAGTAAAAAATTCAAAAACTTTTAAAAACTTGTGTGCGAGATGGTTGAGCTTAATTTTCATTTCTTTTCATTCCACTGCTGCATTGGATCTTTTCTTTACTTTTTTTAATTTGATTCCTGCATTTTGAAGGTATTTTTCATGAATTTAAATCATTTAAATTGTTTTTACTATTTTATTTTATATTTTATCAATTGTTTTATTTAATCATTATGTATTTTATGATTTGACTGACATTTTTTATTTTGATGTATGCAATTTTAGACTTTAGTTTATGTATGGGTGTTGACGGTGAAATCTAATTCTGTCAAATTCCAATCAACCAAAACCAATTCTTGAATCTCAAACTACTTTCAGGTTGAGGAGATGAGAAATGAAGAGGCCAATGAAGATGGTGAAAAGGAAGAATAACAATGGTCAGCAATACTTTTAATGTGGTTCTGCTAAAATCAGACAATATTAGTCCCTATGTTCATAGTAACTTTTATTGATCTGGAAAATTTTTTACAGAGTTTTAGTATATCGATTTCAGCTTATCTTACAAGGATCCTCCATCTTTTATTTATAGAGGCAAGGAGGTTACAAATATAATTTTATATGCTTTAAACAAATTATATCAAACATTAAATGTATAAGATAATTTAATCTCCTGTAAATAAGCTTCTACAAGTGGCTTTCTGTGGGTAGATCCCTTTTGTTTGCTAGGGCTAAGGGCTGATGTAAGCTTGTTTAGTGCTTTATCTCACTGAGCCATCTTTATCTCGCTGAGCACTTGGTTGGGCAATGTTATTGTCCTCGTGAATTGAGATGCTTAGCTCGGGGTCGCTCCTAGCCTTCATTCAACGAGACCAACGCCGCTCTTGGCAAGGTGAGTTCTAGCGAGCTGTTTCTTTAGCTTTAGGCTTCGTTTGTATCTCAACCTCACGATTAACGAGGTGGCATAACCTTAGCGAGCTGAACTTCTTTCACTAAGTCTTAACTTTTGCCAGGCTTTTGCTTATCTATTTTGTGAGACCAGATCCCACCCATAACATAAGCCCCCAACTCTCAGTTCGCTTCACGGACTGGAGTTGTAATTTTACTAAGTGGTTAAAGTCCTTACTTTGCTCTGCTATCATTTCAGACTTCAAGTCTTTCACTTCACTTGCTTTAAGCCATACTTCTCATTATGCACAATCTATGGCCATTGGCGTGGCAACCTTGCATTCTCTAGATTGTTCGATCTAGAACAACCAATTATTTTCTGGGTCTTTTACTGAACATAGACTAGTTTATAAAGCCTGAGAAGCCTTTCTTGCTTTTTCATGGAATGGCTTCATGGAAGCTTCAGTTAAGCCCCTCATGTTTCTGATAGTTTGGCTTTCAGTGAAGTGCTTTGAGGCATGCATGGCCTGCTACAGGAGATTAGGAGGTGTGAATGGCCTGCTGCATGTAACTTCCCTGCATAGCTCTTTTGGTTGGATGCTAGGGAGTCTTGTGCAGATCTTGGATTATCTCCTCACGGTTTTTCTATGAGATTTAACCTTGCTAGCCAGACTCTTACGCACTTTTTGAGTAGCTCTGGGAGTGAGTCAGGAAAGGAGCCGCTAGTTGAGGAGGGATATAAGAAGAAGAAGATTGAGGAGCAGTCATGCTTGTAGATCTTTTGGCCGATCGGAGTTCATTTCTTGAGGGCCGATTCACTCCTTCCTTGTAGAAGGGATAGCTGTAGGCTTTATATTTTTATTTCTGTATTTACCATCTTCCGATGTGATTTTACCTTGTTGAATGAGGCTTTTAATAAACGAGCTTCCTTTGTATCTCCTGAATATTGTATTGGATATTCTTGCACACTATTGGTGACAATATGTATTTCTACAAATCAATGGAATGTTTTTCTGACCAATTGACCATTTCTTTAGTTAATAGTGAATCTTGGCATCTGATTGCCTTGATTGATAATAAGCAGTACTTAAGCAGGTTACATGTAAGCTGCACCTGGTAGAAAGTCGCATGCAAGCTGCAAGTGTTTAGTCACATGAGAGCTACAATGAACTTATCGTTGTGCCTTCGTACCCAAATGAGCTTTGGGCTCTTCGTTGGATTCTAAGTATTTAATAGTGCTTCCACACCTCAGTAAGCTCATAGCTCTTTACTAGATTAAGTGTTTAATAGTGCCTCCGTACCTCAGTGAGCTCATGGCTTTTTGTTGGATTCTAAGCGTTTATTAGTGCCTCTGTACCTTAGTGAGCTCATAGCTCTGGATTAAGTGTTTAATAATACATTGGCACCTCAGCGAGCTCATAGCTCTTCATTGGATTGAGTGTTTAATAGTGCCTTTACAACTCAGCTAACTAGTTGGCAATAATATTAATCAATATAGAATAGCTTTCTTTTTGTGCAGCATCTTGCTGGGGGTACTCATAAAATCTTGATACTTATATTAACTTTAGTACAACATTACAAGATTAAAATAAGATTCTAACGGAGGGCTCTGGCTCTCGGTCAGTGATTCATTAAGAGTGTTGAGCTTGCCATTTTGACGGCCTCATCACGTAATCCTATAATCGACCCCTCATGATGAGATCTTTTATGGCATCCTTTAGAGCCTAACATTCTGAGGTGTTATGCCCATTCTCATTATGATAGGCACATGATTTGTCTTTATTGCTCTTGAATTTGCCAGGAGTCTAGAGAGGCTTGGGCTTTCCATAGTCTTCCTTATCCCGTTCCATGGCAAAGATCCTATCTCACTTGTCAGACAGGATGCTATAGCTTTCATAGTAGCCTCGGTGCTGGGGTCGCCCACCTTAGCCCTCTTTGCGAGATGGTTGCCAAAGTCATTATTTTGGTTCTCTTCACTCCTCTTTTTGCTCTAGAGAGTGCTGGTCATCTCACTCTTATGCATGAGTTCCTCTGTGCCAAAGGTCTCTTCCCATCGGATTTGCTTGGTGGCTTACTCGTAAAATTCAATGAGGTTTTGCACTGAGGACTTGTACAAGCTTCTATATAACTTTCCATCTTTGCAGAGTCCCACAAAGATCACTGTCAGGATATTCTCCTCTAGGGAACTTTTTATAAAATTGGCCTCTTGTCTGAATCTGGCTATGTAATCCTTCAGCGATTCGTTCCTTCATTGAAAGATCATAGCGAGATGACACAGGGGCATGACCTGCCTCTTCAACGCTCGGTATTGGTCGACGAATTTCCCTTGACATTCTTCCTAGCTATTAATGTTGTGAGCCGGGAGGCTTTTAAACCATGCTCGAGGTATACCCCCTAATATGGCTGGAAAGATGCAGCATTTGACTAGAGGATCAGTGGTTTGAAGATCCATCTGGACATTGAATACATCCAGATGGTTGTAGGGATCACTATTCCCATCATACAATGAGATCGCTAGGACCTTGAGCTTCTGTGGAAGGGGCTGCATTTCAATTTTCATAGAGAATGGTGAGCTTTTCTTATGGTGAGGTTGACCGTTTTGAGACTAGGGGTGCTATTTTGGTTATTTCAGCCTTTGATGAACTTTTTTCAGTATTGGGTCCTGTGTTTTATATCACTGGCCAGAGCTTTCAGCTTGCTGCGAGCCCCCAAATTGCTGATTATTACAATCCTCACGGATCTCCCTCTGGGCTTTTTCACGCAATTGTTGGAGCTACGTCATGATTTCCTTTTGCCTTTGTGCACCATGGGCTTGTGATTGTGTCAACACTTTAATAGTTTCAGCTAACTCTCTCACCATGTTTTTAAGCATTGGTAGTGGTTGATGAGGCATTTGCGCCTCTTCGGCTTCAGGTGTAATGGTAGGTTGATGGTGAGTTTCGATAATGGGAGCATCCACCGACTGATCAACTGGAGTGTTTAAGTTTCTAGTGATTCTTCCTCTCACCATTGTAGCTTTATAGAGATGAAATCAAGAAATCTGAAAGTAGATGGGCCCTCTTTCTAGCTCCAAACTGTTGACGGTGAAATCTAGTTCTACCAAATTCTAGTCAACTGAAACTAGTTCTTGAATCCCAAACTGCTTTCAAGTTTAAGAAATGAGAAATGAAGAGGACGGTGAAGATGGTGAAAAGGAAGAACAACAATGGCCAGCAATATTTTTAATGTGGTTCGACTAAAATCAAGTAGTATTAGTCCCTACGTCCACAGTAACTTTTATTGATTTGAAGGAAAATTTACATAGTTTTAGTATATCAATATCAGCTTAGCTTACAAGGATCCTCCCTTTCTTATTTATAAAGGTTGAGATGTTACAAATGTAATTTTACATGTTGTAAATAAGTTATATCAAATATTAAATGTACAAGATAATTTAATCTCTTGTAAATCGGCTTCTGCGGGTGGGCCCCTCTTATCTACTAGGGCTGACGTAAGCTTGTCTAATGCTTTATCTCACTGAGCCATCTCTATCTCGTTGAGCTCTTAGTTAGGCAATGTTATTGTCCTCATGAATTGAGATGCTTAGCTTGGGGTCGCTCTTAGCCTTCATTCAACGAGACTGACCTCGCTCTTGGCGAGGTGAGCTCTAGCGAGTTGTTTCTTTAGCTTTGGACTTTGTTTTAATCTCACGAGGTGGCGCAACCTTAGCGAGCTGAACTTCTTTCACTGATTCTTAGCTTCTACCGAGCTTCTGCCTATCTGTTTTGTGAGACTAGATTCTACCCATAACAATGGGCTATTTTGTTAGTTTTCTTACTTGGACACTAAAATTAGTATATATTTTTAATTATTAATTAATTAATTATTGATAATTTTTCATATTGTATGAGTTAATTTTTAATTATTAGTTGTATTTTTCTTATATATTTAAATTAGTATTGACTAATTATATATTTTGAATTATATTTAGGAATTATATGTATTTTATATTGAATTGAGTAGGAATTACAAATTAGGAATTCCATATATTTTGAATTATATTTAATAATTGTATATATATGGAATTAGGATGTGTGTGTGTATATAAATATAATTATTTTAGGAATTATATATTTTAACTACTTGATAGTGTTGTTGATATTACTTGAAGAATTACATATATTTTGAGTAAGAACCTATTTTTAGATTATAATTTATATATATTTTAATTTTATTAACTTTTGAAATTAGTAACTTTCTTATAAATATTAATTATTAATTCTGCTATTGTTTTACATTTGGTGAATGAAATCATTGAAATTAAAGTTGCGTATTATTGCAAATATAAATGTAGTTATAATTACAAAAACTTTATCAATTTTTTTTGGAGGTAGAATATGATTTTTACATGTTTGCAAATATTTAGTAAGTAGGAGAAAATCTTTCTAATATTATAAAAATTGAAATATTCATCCTCACTTAAATGTCACTACACAATAAATGCCTTTTACTTATCTAGAGAGGACAAGTAAAGTGCCTTCCACTTGTCTAGAAAGGGCAAGTGAAAAGAACTTTTAAATTTTTTTATTTTTTTTCTATTACAGTTCAAATCATAGATAAACCTTCTGCATTTATATATTTTAATAATAAATTAATTATAATTAATTTCTAATTTAATTTTTTTACTCTATTGCTATTAAATTGTTATATTAATTTTCTAAATTATCCAGTAATATATTGATTTTTAATTTTTAATATTTAAGTTATTTATTTATTTAAGTAATGTAATTTTAATATTTATTTTAATATTATTAAAATAATTTTTAACTTAGAATTTGATGGTATTATATTTAAATATTTAATAAAAAAAATAAAAATAAAAATGAACATATTTCAATATTTCAATAAGTTGTATAATTCAATATTTAAAATTTTTTAATAATATATCATCTAATTTTTAAATTTCAAACTACTTTGATAAATGTTATATATCCTCATTTTTTATGAAAATTATTTATTTTAACAAAATTATCTACACACAATTTTTAGTCTAAATACATTAATAGATTTAATTTGAATTATTTCTATATGTATTAAATAATTTATATATAAGTAAACAATTATATTTATATAGAAATAAAATACTTATAAACATATAATTGGTAATATCTAATTATGATTTGATAGATAATGTATTTAAAATTTTTTAATATTTAAAATTTCATATTATCTTTAAATATCAAATACTAAATTTGATATTTTATAGTTTCTCTTTTTGAAATTTTTATCATTTTTAAGTACTTATCACAATTTCAATTTAAAATATTTCAAAAACTTCATTAAAATTTTTTTCTAAAATGTATATCTTTCTTGAAAATAGTTTATTAGTGATGACAATATATGAACTCTTATTTATTGAATAATAAATTCTTTTGGCATAAAATAGTTAATTTAAATTTTTAAACAAAAAATTTACAAATAAATTCAATTAAGTATTAATATATTAAAAACTATTTTTAAAAATATAAAAAAATTGAAATGATAAATTTAATTAATTTGAAATATTAATGCAATATTTTTATTAAATTAAAAAATATAATATTATTTATAATTAATATAAATATAATTATACCAATTGTATTGTTATTTAATAGATAAAAATATGATGATGGTTTGCCTACGTTTGAATACATTATAATTTATAATATAAATTAGTATTACAAATTACTATCTAATAAAATTAATTAAACTCGTGTATTGCACAGGGCATAAGCTAGTATGTATATAAATTAGGACATGTATGAAGATTTAATACATTTTAATATAAACTTTGAAAAATAGAATATGAAAATTCTAAAACACTATAGGTGGATGTATAATAGATTTCTTTGGGGACATAGTTGCTATATGTCATGTGTGAATATTTGTATATGACATGCCCTATGAGTGGATGAGGAAGTAGAGAATAGTTGTCCCAGGGATGAGGTTCCCCCCATGATTCCCCTAGCAGAAGTTCATATGTAATGACCAGTCAGAGCCCACCAACTATCATTCCTCTTGGACACACTTTCATATTCATTCCTCAACCTACATTTGGCTATATAGAGCCACTTGCACAGGTGTCGACTTAGATGCAATCATAGCAGCAACAACACCCTTCTCCAGATACACAGGGACAACATCACAGATGACACCACCATTTTCGGGCATCACATTTACCCTAGACATCCTCCACTCCCTAGAGTTCTACCTAACTCATAGGCTAGTAGACACTATACACCACATCATTATAAATAAGTATGATAGTGTATGGCATACTTGGGAGAGTATTTCAAAATCCACTTGCAGGTTGCTATATATGGAATTTGTGGTAAAGTTTTCATATTTTGTTTATAATTTAAATTTTTTAATTGTTCTCTAACTATTCGACACTTTACTTGTTTTTTAATTGTAGAAGTATTGAACGTGAACCTTTCTTATGAGAAGGACATGTGAGAGAACTTCAATCGCAATATGCTAACAAAATGAATGATATTATGGATGGGATACGGAAGAAGAAACCCACTCAACTTAGCTAAATCGGGGATGAAAAATGGGAAGGGCATTTCAAGTATAGAGAGGATCCTAAATTCAAGTACAAGTTCAAGTAGAATAAGAGAAACAGAGCCTCAAATGCAGCAGGGTAGGGTTCCTCCTCACACACTGATAGATCCATCCCTATAGTAGAGCATCGTGATAACGTTATTTAAACTCAACATTATTTATGTCATTTACATTGTTATAATTACGTTAATACCATAATCTATATTGTCAATTAAATTTTTCATGTTGTACAAATAATTGAGACTAAGGTTGAGCTGTTAGTGGATGACTTGTTCCACTGAACTCATATCTAGAGAGATGGCCAATGGGTTTCGCCTTGAGTAACACATTCCAATGTAAACAATTTCTTTTAACTTGCATTTTTATTATTAATATATTATACATTTGATAGTAAAAATATTATATTAATTACAATATCAAATAATTAATTATTAAGTAAATCACCACTTGATCCATGAAAAATAATTGTTATATTAGATTTTCCATAAAGTATCTTTTACATTAAATAAATATTTTTTTCTACTTTTTGTATCAACCCAATCCTGCCATTGGTTTCTCTTGTTACAGTCTGATATAACAATTTAGTTTATTTATATGTCTCTATTTTAGTCATTGAAAGATAAAGATTACATCAAATTTTCTCTAAAAGTATATTTTACATAAAATAAGAACATTTTTTTTCTAAATAATATACCTTAAAAAATAAGTCAAACCTTTAATATAGAACTTTAATTTAATTTTCAATCTTTTTATAGAAATATTTTAAAATTGAAATCAAATTTGTTATTTAAAATTTGTCAATATCATTCTAATATCAAAGCTCAACTTTTATATTTTAAACTCAAAATTATGGGATGCATTATAGTTTTATGTGAATGCTTTTAAACCAACATATTAAATATGAATTTATAAAATATAACTAAGTATTATAGACATAACACAACATATTTCATCTTTTATTAAAATTAATTTAAAATAATTTAATGATTTAATACAGAAAGTACTAATTAAATTAATTATTTAAATATCTCATTTTTATACATTTTTTTTAAAAATAGAAATCAAAATTAATTATGTAAGTTTTGTCATTATCTTTTTAATATCAATTTTCATTCGCCATTTTTTCAAACTAAAGCTACTAAGATCACCTATGATTTGGTCAAAACTTTAATATACAAAGTATTGATTTTTTTTAGTCAATATACCTTATGGTTTTTTATTGATACTTTTAAACCAACATATTAAACATGAATTTATAAAACAAAATTAAATAGTATAGATATAACATGACATATTTTATTTTCTAATAAAAATATTTTAAGATAAGTTAAGTCTATAATACACTACAAAAAACTGTCGGGATTCCAACGGAAAAAATCCGTTGGAATTCCGTTGGAATTAAAGCCAAATCTGTTGGAATTTGATACTCCAACGGAAATTTCAACGGATTTATATCCGTTAGAAAACCTATCGTTGGAATTGCAAATTCCCACGGAA
>JANHAO010011606.1:0-16865 GCA_026873985.1 Saraca asoca | reverse complement strand
AAAAATCATCCACAATCACAAATACATAAGAGTTGCCTCCATGGCTTCAAATTCTAGATGGACCAATTAAGTCCATATGAAGCAAATCAAGGGGTTTTGAAGTTGAAACAATATTTTTGGATTTAAATGAGGATTTCACTTGTTTACCATTTTGACAAGCACCAAATATCTTATCTTTGATGTAGTTCAATTTAGGCAAACCAGATACTAGATTCTTCTGGGATAATTTTCCAATTAGTTCCATATTTACATGTCTTAGTCTTCTATGCCCAATCCAAGTATCATAATTAAAACTGACTAAACATGTTGAGTCCAGGTTAAATTTTGAATCAAGATTAAATAAGTAAACATTATTAACTCTATGGCCTACAAGTTTAAGTTGTTTGTCACTGCCATGCATAACTAAGCATTTATTTGAATTAAAAATAACTTGGTTCCCTTTATCAAAGAACTAACTTATGCTTAACAAATTATGTTTAAGATTGTCTACATACAAGACATCATTTATCCAATAGTTAGATGACTTACCAATCTTACAAATTCCTTTAACCTTTCCTTTAGAATTATCCCCAAAGGTCACCATACCTCCATTTATAAGTGTGAGACAAATGAACTTATCCTTGTTTCTAATCATATGTCATGAGCATCCACTATGCAAAAATCATAAATTTGTGCTATCTCTCACAACCTTGCAATATGAAGATTATACTAGCATTGGTGGTACCCACTGAATTTTGGATCCATTTTTGTTAGTAGAGATAACAAAAATTTTCTTAACAGTAGATGATTTAGGTAACCATACAAGTCTTTCATTTGGTTTTAGCAAATATATTCCATTTCTCAATGGACAGTGTCTAATGTGATGCCTTTTATGATTATAGTAGTAACAAGTGATATAAGTAGGGTTCCATCTCTTAGATTTCTTATAGTGCTACTGCCTATGTCCTAGACTAGTTCTATTATAAGAAACCTTTTTGATTCTGCAGCATATCTTATAATTTTTTGTTGCAGTCAGAAAATCCTTGCAATGTTTTTGTCAAGGTTTCAATCTCAAATTTATAGCATTTACATGATTCACATTCCTTTCCAACTAAGACAGTTAATTTAGTATTCTCCTTTTCTAAATATTTAACCTTATGAATCAAAATTTCCTGCTTATTCTTAGAAGTGGTTAATTATTTCTTAGTTTTAACTAAAGAATCATATAATTTAACACATAAATCATTTAAATCTTCACCATCACTATCTTCATTAGAATCTTTTTCAGACTCATCATTAGATTTATCATCATTATCAAAAATGGCAAAGAAAGAGTTTTTTCCAAATATCTCAAAGTTATCACTATGTCTGGCCATAAGGCATTGCAAGGCATCATCTTTTGATTTTTTTTCATTAGCACCAGTATCAGCCTCTTCATCATCCCAAACAGCAAAATTTGATTTTTTGTAGGATGGTTTTTTCTTCCTTCTTTCATTCTTCAGTTGCTTCTTTAAATAAACTGGGCAATCTGGCTTAATATGGCTAAGTTTTTTACATTCAAAACAGGTAAGGACTATACTAACTGAATTTCCTTGCTCAATTTTAATATGTTTCCTTCTTTGTGATGCTTATTTTCTTTTGTCTTCATTTTTCTTTTCCCTTATGATTCTCTGTAGCCTTTTACTCAAGAAAACAACATCTTCTTTGTTAATTGCATTTATATCACTTTCAGATTCCTCTTCATCTAATTCAAATATTTTTACAACTTTCAATGCTAGAGTCTTTTTCTTTTTATCATCCTTGTTCTTTATGTATATCCCTAGTTCTAATTCATGCTTCTCCAGGTTTCCAAAAAGCTCTTGTATTGTAAGGATACCCATCTTTAGTGACTCTTTAATTGTAGTAACCTTGGGCTACCATTCTTCAATCAAAGATCTCAGAATCTTATAGACAAGATCTGTATTTTCAAATTTTCTACCAAGTAATATAAAATGGTTAGTAATTGTTGTGAATCTTTGGATTAAATCCTTAATCGATTCACCTTCCTCCATTTTAAACATTTCATATTGTGATACAAGGATACACCTTTGAAGCCTTAACCTATGAAGTGCCTACATGTGCAATCTCTAGTGTGTCCTAAATTTCCTTCGTAGTAGAACAATTTGAGATTCTTTTATACCCATTAGGTGATAATGAGTTTGAAATTATCCATTTTACTTTAGCAGCCAGTAAGTGTCTTTTTCTTTCATCTTCAATTCAAAGTGACTTAAGCTTAAGTTGTACATCACCATTGATTAATGTCCTAGGAGGTTCATAACCTTCCTTAACCAAATTCCACAAATCAACATTTGTAGCCTTAATAAAGTCTTTTATTTTCTGCTTCCAATATATATAGTATTCCCCATTGAAACCAAGAGGTTTTTGCATTGGTGGATATTCAGGTAGTAAAAAGTAGTTTGAATCCATAATTTTCAAAAAAACACAGGTGTATCAAGAGCCAAAGCTTTGATACAACCTGAGGGTCCTAGATAAAGATATGATAAAAGTGGATCTTACCCTTATTCCTTTAGGGGAATTTATATACACCTTTGAATATTAATTCTTATTTGGATTTAACAAGAATGTGATTTATAGCTTTGTATCAAGAGGAACAACAAAAAATTAAGCAACAAATGTACTGAATGCAGATTGATAATTGTGCAGCAAGAATGTAAATGTAGGAGCAGAAAGATAAAGATTAAAGACACAAATTTTTAAAGTGGTTCAACTTAAATTGAAACCACAATTTAAGTCTACTCTACTGGATAATCTTTAACCAGATTATCACCTTTATTACAAAAATCACTTTTATTAAAAACCATATCGATTAAAACAGGCTCTTGAATTGCCTATTTAAACACAAGAATTACAAGTTTCTTGCTAACCTAAAACAACCACAAGAATTTCAACAGGCTCTTGCTAACCTAAACAAGATTCCTATCAACCTAGAAATCTCAAAAAGAAAAGATTAGGTTAAGGTAGAAAATATAATACCAAAAGTTTGAGATGAAATCTCAAACAACTAATGTGAATAAATTCTATACGGATTAATTCAAAATCCTTGATTAATTAAGAAAAATAGCGAGGTAAAAGCCAATCTTGTTTTGCTATGTTTTTTCAAAGATTTTCATATTTGAAGAACAAAGAAAGATATGAAATCAGACAAAAACTGAAGGTGTTTAGGGGTTTTATAACTATTGTAATCGATTGTAACAAAATAACTAGCTTTCAGTTTGTGAATCAATTCTTAAATCGATTCAAAGTGGTTACAACTAATGAATCAGTTTAGAAATCAAATTATAGCCTTTTAAGATCAAGTCTTGAATTAATTACTAAATCAATTCAGGTCAAAATCCTAACTTTTGATGAAAAGAGTTTTTCAAAACTTTTCTTCACAAATCAAGTGATAAATCAATTGTAGTATATTTTTCACAAGTTCTTCAAGGAATTGATTCACAAGGTGTAAAATAGTTTTATAAAATCTGTTCTTGTGAAAAAATCATTTAAAAGCTTTGTTTAAAATAATATTTGATTTTAGTTTTCTTCAAGTGGTTTGTATCTACCTCTTTATGAAAATATTTGTTTGAATCAAATCTCATTCGAATTCACTTACAAAAGATCCTATAAAAATAAAATAATTGCTAAGCCTAATTTTGGATCTCTTGAATCACATACTTTGAACCTCAAAATAGATCAAAACACTAAAATATGTTGTCAGATAGTACTATAAACTAAAATTATTTTTCAGCATTAAAACCAAGTAAAATGTGTAGCTAGGATAACCTAGGCTAGCACCTTTTATACTATACAATGTATGATGTGTCATTGTGTAGCATATATAATTGTATGTTATATATTTGTTGTTTCACAATAGAAGATAATTTATATAATATTAAAAGTTTAATTTAAATAAAATTATCCTTATATAGGTGTGATGGTATTAGTAGTCAAGGGAAAGATGTTGACAGTGAATGATAATGGTAGGTGGTGGTAGTAATGGAAAAGAAGTGATGGCAGGTAAGGTGGTAGTAGTGGAGGGAGATGGTGATAGTGTATGACAGTGGTAGTGATATATGAAAATTGGGTGGTGAGGATGTAGTGCTAGTAATGGCTAGTAACGGTGGTGGTAGGAGTTGTTGCTAATAGTGAGATTGCGGGGGCCCATGGTGGTTGCTACCATTGTTGCCACATTGGTGTTGGTGGTAGTGC
This sequence comes from Saraca asoca, assembly GCA_026873985.1. Lineage (NCBI taxonomy): Eukaryota > Viridiplantae > Streptophyta > Magnoliopsida > Fabales > Fabaceae > Saraca > Saraca asoca. The sequence goes on along the minus strand of JANHAO010011606.1, from coordinate 12,638 downwards.
AGCCACCATCACATTAGGGATGATGTGATAGTAGTTGTGACAATGATAGCTATCATCGCATTAGTGGCAATCGATAGCGGTAGCCACCACATCGATGGCAGTGGAGGTAGTAGTGGTGGTGGATTGTTGTAAGTAGTGAAGCAATATTGGAGCAAAAATATTTCTTATTTTTATTATTTTTAATATAAATTTTATTTATCAGGTCTTACTCTTCATCCTAATAGCATTATGACATTGATTTATTAAAGAAGGACATCTTATAAGGTTAAATTATATGATTTACACACTAAATATATGATAAGACTTAATTGTATAGTTTATCTTATGCTATTAGGCCTTATACGGTCCACTAAATGAGTCCTATGTTCTTAAAATTATATTAGTATCCGATAAGCATTTAGGAGTGCCATAGTATCATAAATTGGCCTTGTGAACCAATTAGCAGGCAAATATGATTGGTTTTGGATGAAACTTGATGTAAAAATCAAGCATGAAAAGGAGGTCATATAGTGCGAATTGGGAGCAAATGCACATATGTATTATTTTTCTATATTTTTCCTATTTTGAGGGCTTTTGTGTTTTTTTAGCATAGAGCATTTTTCCAATATAAGTAGAAAAGCAAATGGTTGCAATCCTTGTATTTTGCAACAATCAAAAGAAAATAAAAAAACTAAGAAAGAAAAGAATTCAAGGAAAGAATTTGACCCTTTTTGGCCAAAAGCCTTACTTTTAGGTTCACATTCTTGTAGAGTACAAACTAGAACCACTTTTAGCTGAGCAATGTTCTTTAGCAGCTACTTAATTGTGAATGAGAGTTGTGAAAAATGTCATAAGGGCTACTCCTTATATAGGCTAAAAAAAGTGTATGGTTAACTAGCTCATGCATGGCTATTCGACCTTGTGAGATCGTACTAACCAGTCAATAACCTCTATGATTTGGTCGACGAGTTAGCTCATTTGGAGCCTAAAATCTTGGCTCACCCTATCTTGTAGTCCTTTCTTAGTCTGGATTTTGAGTTATAAAATTTACTCTAACCTATTTTAAACTAGTCTGACCCATTCTAGTCTAAATCTATGCATAAGGTTTGTTAAAAATTCTCTCCCCTTAGACAATTTATCCTCAAATTATCCATCCTAATACCGTACATGTATAGCATATAACATGAAAATTGTATTTATTACTAGTAACATTTACTTATTATGAAGTACCAATGATGCCTAACTACACTATTTTTATGCTAGGCTGAAAACTTGAACTACTTAACAAAGAAGTCTAGAAATTTTATACATATAGCTAATTCCAAATCCCAAGTGATCTTTTCTTTTCTACTTATGTCCCATAGGACCTTGAATGAAGGAACATCTTTTGGCTATAATTGCTTGACTTATCTATCAAGGATAGCCACATGCCTGACTTCATAAGTCATTTTTTGTCTCAGATCATCAAGAATGTAGGGAAGTACATGACTTTTGTTTGGTATATGCTTCTGAAGCATAGACACATGGAAAGCAAGATGTATGCCATCCAAATCTAGAGGAAGATCTATGTAATAGGAAGCTACTCCTATCCACTTGAGTATAACATATGGGCCTATGTAATGGGGAATAAGCTTCCCTCATTTCATGAATTGCATAACACCTCTCATTGGAGGGATCTTCAAGAAGACCTAATCCCCTTCCTTAAATTTGAGTAGATTTCTCTATTTGTTTACATAAGCCTTCTGTCTAGTTTCAGCTATTAGGAGTCAACTTCTTATGACCTAAACTTTCTCTAATGCATCTTAAACTAACTCTAGTCCTATAATGACACTTTCTCCCTTTTCAAAACATCCAACTGTGATTCAACACTTCCCCCTATATGGAGCCTTAAAAGGTGACATCTAAACACTAGTATGAAAAGTATTTATATATAAACTCTATAAGAGCTAATTGTTCCCATGAATTTCCTGAGATGGTTAAGGTAGGTACTCCATGTAACAATACTATCTCATCAAAAAAGATCCTTGCAGATTATTCCATGTTGTAGGTGGTCCTAACTAAAAGAAAATGTGTTGTCTTAGTCAATCTATCGACTATGACCTAAATAGAATTATGCCCCTTAGAAGACTTAGGGAGTCCTGTAACAAAATCCATACTTATGCTATCCCATTACCATTTAGGAATTTTGATATTTTGTAACAAACCTCTTGGTCTTTGGTGTTCCACTTTTACTTACTAACAAGTAAGACATCTAATCACGAATTTCATTATGTCCTTTTTCATACCTTTCCACCAATAGAACAACCTAAGATCCCGATACATCTTAGTAGCTCCTGGGTGTACAATATAAGAGAATGTGAGGTTTAATTTCATCATTTCCTCTCTTAACCCTCTTGTCTCTAGAACCCACAAGTGATCCTAATACTTTATGATCCCAGTTTGATTTGTTAGTCCCAAAAAGAAACAAGAATTAACAACTTTCCCTTATTCTCTTTGTGGAATTTTATACTCTTTATTTATCAAAATGAATTTAACAACTAAGTCAATTGTAATATAATTGTTAACTTTAATTTCCAAGTAAATGCACATCAAAAGACTTTCTTGTTTGCAAGAATTGTATCAAATTATATGGTTAACAATTATATTGTTTATTGACTAAAATAGCCAAAAAAAAAAAAACAGATTGTAGATTCAATACAGAAACAAAAAATATGCAACAATATAAAGGCAATAATGAAAAGATCAAGACATAGAATTTTAAGAGTGGTTCAACTTGAATTGAAACCACAATTCAAGCCTACTCCACGGGATCAATAGTCAACTATATGATCACTTTTATTATTAACACATAGGATTTAACTGGGCTCCTATAAACTAGTTTTACATACAAGATTTACACTTGGCTTTTGCACACCTATTACAACATAAGATTTATCTGGGCTCTTGCAGACCTACAATACAAAAATTCTTTCTCTTAATCTAACTATGATCAACCTTATAGCTAAGAAGATTTAAAAGAATTCAATTTACCTCCTACCAATTGTAATCAACCTCACAATTCTAGAAGGATGAAAAGGGAAGATCAACCTCTTCCTTTGTATCCAGATTCCTATCAACCTAGAAATCTAAAAAAAAAGCCAAGACTAAGAGTAAGAAATACAATACCAAGTTTGAGATGAAAATCTCAAACATCTAATATGAATTCTTATTGTATTAGCTCAAAGATTGATTGAAGCAATGAAATCCAGTAAAGTAGAGATAGAATAGTTTGAAGCACTTAGAGCTTTCTCTATTTTTGCTTAGATTAATATGAAAACTATTATGAAACAAATGAGGTTTTATGGTATTTAATGTGATAATAGACATTTTAAAATAACTGATTTTTAGTCCTTGAATCGATTCGTGAATCAATTCATAGCGGTTATAACAAACTTATAACTAACTAATCGATTTATGAATCAATGCAGTATATGAAGAAATTCATGATTGAATCAATGCATGAATTGGTTCATAGTGTAAATGTAAAGAGTATTGAATCGATTAGGCAATCGATTCAAAAGATTAGGCAATCGATTCAAAAGATTACTAAACCTTCAGTAAAACAAATTTTCAAAACATTCTTACATGAATCGATGTATGAATCAATGCAAGTTCTTTTCACAAGATTTCTTTAAGGAATCAATTTATGAATCGATTCAAGTAGTTGAAAAATCGTTTATATAAAAGTTTCATTTGTGAAAGAACATATAAAAAGTTTGTTTGAAAACTTTTGATCAAAAACACATTTTAACAAATTTATTTTACCTCAATTTAAGTTAATTTTAAAAAATATGATTAAGCTAATTCAATAAGAATTCAGTTACAAAATATCCTAAAAAAATCAAATAAAATACTTATAATTAATGTAGATTTTTTTTATCAAACTTAAGCAACTTTGAATTTTGCAAAATAAATAAACACTTAGTTAGATTGTGATATAAACTAAAATTATTTTTCAGCATCAAAACTAAAGAAAATGTGTAGCTAGGGTAACCTAGGCTAACAATCTCCCCTTTTTTTATGATAACAAATAATTTTAGATGAGATTTAAAGTTTCTCTAAAATCAATTTTAGATGAGAATTAAAAATTTTATATTCTTCATTTTTTCTCATCTTTTCTCCATAAAAAAATAACTTTCTAAAAATTTTAGAAATCTTATCTTTAAAAAAAATTTAGAAATCATATTAATCTCATCTCTTTCCAAGAATTTAAAAATCCCATTTTCTCCAAAAATTTAGAAATGTTTGAAAATCTCATTTCTCTCCCCTTTCTGGTACATCAAAAAGAAATTGGTACTCTATAAAAAAAGAAGAAAAATTAGATTTTTAAGAATAAAATCATATAGCAATATATCAATTTTAAAAACAAATTACAAGGATAACAAAGTTATAAAATCAGAATGATAGTCAATAGCATAAAAAATGTATGAGAAATATCATCTCATTCTTATTCACTTTCCTTTAAACTCAATTTATTCGAATTAGCTACTCTAAATTTTAGCTCAAAATTAATGTTATTGCTCCCCCTGAGCTAGTTATTCTACCAATTAATCAAAAAATTGTATTAAAATTGATTTAAGAGAGAAAAATAATGTCAATTGTAATAAAAATACATTCTGGTTTGTAATAGTAGGTATAGAATCGATTCATCAATGGCTAGGTTAATTTATTGTTAATTGAATCGATTAGAAAGTCAATTGATTAGATGTTGAATCAATTTAACTATATTGAATAAAATTTTTTAGAAATTTTAAAATAGGCTGAAACATTGAAAATTTTGTGAATTGGTTCAAGAATCGATTTATAGTGTAAATTTTTGAATCATGAATCGATTAGAATCAATTCATAAACTCAAATTAAACCTAAAAAATTTTGAATTGCTTTAGGATTTTATTTAGACAATCCTAAAATCAATTTTATGTAGTTTTGAACAAAAAATCCTTACAAAATGAAGTGTATACCAAAAATGATCAAATTAACACAATTCACACCTTAATTTTCATGACAAATACTTGCAAAACAAACTTAAGGGGAATCTCCAATGGCTAAGTTAGTATCTATAATGAAAAATATAATCATGCATAAAAATTTAAAACATCAAAACATAGAAAATTGAAGTATGATAGTAATAAATACCATAAGTTTCATCGTTTATTAACTGGTGTGTGAGAGATAAATTTACCTTTGTTTCATTGTCTCTCACAAACCTGCAATATAGAAACTATTTTTGCTTTGATGGCACCCTACTGAACTTTGGTCCAAAGTTGCTAGTAAACTTGATATGATTTTCATGAGAAGTAGATTGTTTTGGTAGCCACATCAGTTTTTCATTTGGTTTTAGAACATGTGTGCTATTGTTGTATAGACAATGTTTGATATGATAACCTTTATGATTGCAATAAAAACATGTCATGTAATCATAATTTCTCTTTGTCCTTGATTGTTTATAACCTAAACTAACTTTGTTTTGAGTACCTTTTTTATTGTCTAGCATGTTGTTTAGCTTCACATTGCTGTCAGCAAATCCTTGTAAAGCCTTATTCAATTTTTCTATCTCAATTTTGTAAGACTCACAATGATCACATACTTTGCTCTCATTAAATAGTTTCTCACTTAAAATGTTCAGATCACTATTTTCTTTTTCAAATTGCTTAATCTTTTTAAGGAAATTTTCATTCTGAGTTCTTAATTGCTTTAACTCCTTGTTGGCTTTTGTCAATGCTTCATAGATTTCCTTATACAAATCATCAGATTCATTATCAGTTTCAACATCAGTTTGATTATTAGATTCACTATCAATATCACTAACATAAGAGCTATAGAAAAATGAAGGATATTTTAGTGCCTCTATGTCTTCATTGTGTTTGGCCATGAGACAATGTTGTCTTTCCCTTTTGGAATTAGCCTCAATTCTCCTAATGTAAGCAGTCTCCAAAGTATCCAAGATTTCCTTTGTTATTGTACATTCAAAAATTCTTTCAAACTCATTAGTAGACAATGAATTTATAACAACCCATTTTACTTTGGATGCAAGGAGATGTTTCCTCCTTTCATCCTCATTCCACAACAATTATATTTAGGCTACAAAATTCCATTAACAGATATTTTAGGGCATTCATAACTTGATTCTAAAAGTTCTAACATGTTTATATCTAATGCTTCTATAATAGACTTAATTTTATGTTTCCAAAAAGCAAAATTTTCACTATAAAAAGCAGAAGGACTATTCAAGGATGGACAATTAGGCAAAATAGTCAATTTAGATTCCATAATTTTGTTAAAAGAAAGAGCATCAAGAGCCAAAGCTCTAATACCAATTATTGATCCTAAAAAGAAACAAGAATTAAGATCTTTCCCTTATTCCCTTTGAGGAATTTTATACTCTTTATTTATCTAAATGAATTTAACAACTAAGTCAATTATAATGTAATTGTTAACTTTAACTTTTGAGTAAATGCACAGTAGAAGAATTTCTTGTTTGCAAGAATTGTATCAAATTATATGGTTAACAATTATATTGTTTATTGACTAAAATAGCAGAAAAACTAGATTGCAGATTCAATATAAAAACAAAAAAAATGCAACAGTATAAAGGCAGTAATGAAAAGATTAAGATACAGAATTTTTAAAGTGGTTTAACTTGAATTAAAATTGTAATTCAAGTTTACTCCACTAGATTAGTACTCAACCATATGATCACTTTTATTATTAACATAGGATTTAATTGGGCTCCTATAAACTAGTTTTACATACGAGATTTATATTGGGCTCTTGCACACCTATTACAACATAAGATTTATCTGGGCTCTTGCAGACCTATGATACAAAAATTCTTTCTCTTAATCTAACTATGATCAACTTCATAGTTAAGAAGATTTACAAGAATTCAATGCATCTCCTACTAATTGTAATCAGCCTTACAATTCTAGAAGCATGCAAAGGGAAGATCAACCTCTTCCTTTGTATCCAGATTCCTATCAACCTAGAAAACCAAAAAGAAATCCAAGACTAAAGGTAAGAAATATAATACCAAGTTTGAGATGAAAATCTTAAACATCTAATGTGAATTCTTGTTGTATTAGCTCAAAGATTGATTTAATCAATGAAATCCAGTGAGGTAGAGATAGAGCAGTTTAAAGCACTTAAAGCTTTCTCTATTTTTGCTTAGAATAATATGAAAACTGTTATGAAATAAATGAGGTTTTAGGGTATTTATAGATGTGATAACTGACATTTAAAAATAATTGATTTCAACCCTTGAATCGATTCATAGTGGATATAACAAACTTGTAGCTAACTAATCAATTTATGAATCGATTCAGCATATGAAGAAATTCATGACCAAATCGATGCATATATCGATTCATAGTGTACATGTAAAGAGTATTGGATCAATCAGGTAATTGATTCAAAAGATTACCAAACATTCAGTAAAACAAATTTTTGAAACATTCTTACATGAATTGATGTGTGAATCGATTCAAGTTCTTTTCACAAGATTTCTTTAAGGAATCGATTCAAGTAGTTGAAAAATAGTTTTTATGAAAGTTTCACTTGTAAAGAACATATAAAAAGTTTGTTTGAAAACTTTTGATCAAAAAACACATTTTAACATATTTATTTTAACGTAATTTAAGTTGATTTAGAAAATATGATTGAGCTAATTCAATAAGAATTCAATTTCAAAAGTTCCTAAAAAAATCAAATAAAATACTTAGAACTAATGTAGATCTTTTGATCAAACTTGAGCAACTCTGAATCCTGCAAAACAAATAAACACTCAAACATATAGCTTGCGATATAAACAAAAATTATTTTTCAGTATCAAAACTAAAGAAAATGTGTAGCTAGGGTAACCTAGGCTAACATGATCCATTGAGATTCCTACCTTTGGCTTTTGTTTAGCCCTTTCTTGCAACTTACTTACTTTTTTTAGGTTTGTAATTTGGGTAACCTTAATCTACTCCACTAATTGTGAACATAATTTTTGGTTCATGCATCTCCAATGTACCTCCAACCTCTGTATGTCTTTTATCATGTCTCTCATTTCTAAGCTGATATGGACTAGGCTTTTTGTCGATTAATGACTAAGTGTGTCAATTACTATGTTAGCTTTGTTGGGGTAATACTGGATATTACAATAATAGTCTTTTACTAGTTACATCCACTTTCTTTGTCTGAAGTTGAACTCTTTCTACTAGAAAATATTTAAGGCTCTTATGATCTGTGAAGATCTCACAAGTCTCTTCATATAAATAGTGTCTCCAAAGCTTTAGTGCAAAAAGTACACCTACTTAGATCATGCGTTGGATAGTTCTTGTCATGTACCTTCAATTATTGTGATATGTAAGTTATCATCTTCCCATGTTGCATCAAGACACATCCTAAACCAATCCTTGATGCATCATAGTACACTAAATATCCTCTGGTGCCAAAGGGTAGAGTCAAAATCAAGGCTAAGGTATAGCACTCTTTTAACCTTTCAAAACTCTCTTAACACTTGTCTATCCATTCAAACTTCACTCCTTTCTGGGTTAACTAAGTTAAAGGCCTTGCAAGGCAAGAGAAATCTTAGACAAGCCATCTATAGTACTATATTAATCCCAAGAAACTCATAATCTCTATGATTGTGGTTAGTCTTGGCCAATACTGAATAGCCTTAATCTTTTGAGGGACCACACTAATACCATCTTTGGAAATTACATGCACCATCTCTAGATCATGCATTGGATAGTTCCTCTCATATGCCTTCAATTGTCATGATTCATAAGCTATCATTTTCCTATGTTGCATCAAGACACATCCTAAACTAATCCTTGATTCGTCATAGTACACCAAATATCCTCCTGTTCCAGAGGGTTAGACCATTTGGTTGGAGCGGAACATGTCTCATCTTATGATTTAAAATCTGCCACAGATAGGTGGCCCTTATATTTACAAGGAGACATTTTGGCCTTCTTATTTAGATCAGAAGTTAAAGGTTTCATAACCTCCATGCTTTCTTTATCCTTATTTAAAGTGCCATTCTGCAGGGCCCTTTACCGTAAAGGTGGTTGGGTTATCCTGTATAATATCCATTCACTTGTGGTAAACCCTTGTCTCTTTTGAGATAGGGCAGGGTTATCCGTTGTCTTGGCCACTCCTTTCTGGATTAATTGGGTCAAAGGGTTTACATGGCGAGAGAAATCCTAGACAAACCATCTATAGTACTTTATTAATCCCAAGAAACTTATAATCTCTATGATCATGGTCAATCTTGGCCAATTATGAGTAGCCTTAATCTTTTGAAGGACCACACTAATGCCGTCTTTTGAAATTACATACCCTAGAAAAGCCACATTGTGTATTCAAAAATTGCACTTAGAGAACTTACCATATAACTTGAGCTTTCTCAAGGTCTAGAGGATTGTCCTTAAATGTTGGGCATGTTCCTCTTCACATTTGAGTAAAGGAGGATATTATCTATGAAGACAATGAAAAACTAGTGAAGAAATGGCCTAAAGACTTAGTTCATCGAGTCCATAAATTCTGATGGTGCATTAGTTAACCCAAAATTAGAGTCTCGTCCATCATTTTTGTGCAAACACAAGCCTATAGAATAGGTAAGATCCATCCCAATATATGTTACCCAAGATTGATTTTTCAGTGGTTGAGCTTTTCTATGGACTCCTGCAATAATCCAAGTCCTTTGGATTGAGTTTTTCTCCTTTAGTTTCCCTTTTTCTTATCTTTGTTTAGCATGCATTCAACTTATTTGTTTTAATTCCTAGTGTAGATAGTATCCAGCCACCCCCTATTTATTAACTACAACCACATAGGAATCGATCTCTTATCTCTTTGGAATAAACCTAGACTCACCATAGCTACTAGCTTAGGTAGTTTAGCATTACTATATTTACCATCTCAATTAGCTGTCATAGACAAAGTCACAGATGCTTCAATGGCACATGCTTTAATCAAATCACTGAACATTTAGTAGTTTTTTGACTTGATAAATTTTTATGAAAAGGGGAAGTATCAAGCTTCTTTGGTAATTGTAAAGATTTCTCTACCAAAGAAAGAAGCTATTGCCCAACCATTTTGAATACTTTTAAAGGTTTGTCCATCGAAATGATCAAAGATATGCATGTTAACTAAGGGTTAAGCCTAATCAAAACATCCAATAAATTCTATTTGATTGAGTAAAGCATAAGTTATCATATCCTTTTGGGAAGACCTTGGATGTATGTACATAATTGTGTGCCCTCCACTTTAGACCAATGTGCTAAGGAAAACTTCATGGGGAAAGATATCAAACTCTTTGCTTTGCAGGCTCCTTTTGATGAGGATAAGGCCCACTTTATAAAAGCCATATTCTTTGAAGAAGTATTAGAGCCAAGACTATCTCCATAAAGAAGTTGTAGGGAGTGATAATTAATACAAAAGAACCAACAAAAATCCAATTAAAGAAGCATCTCCAAAGAAAAATCCCCCTCGCACTGACCAAAAGAATTAAAAAATCAATAGGGAAATCCACCAAAAGAAACTCTAGAAGAAACCACAGAGGAAATTCCACCATTCAAGAAGCTCAAAACAAATTGTTCTTTCATCTAAAAACCTGAAGGGAAAGATGTTTACCACTTCTAATGGGACAAGGGTCCTAAGGGGGAGGAAGACCACTGATTACTTGCCCTCCAAGTCCCCCATGTTAGAATTTTATATGTATGTGTTAACTTCCATAATTTAGAATATTTAATAAAACATGAATCATATCAATTTCAAATTAATTAATGCAAATTAGGCCAAATTGAAAGTGATAATATTGTGGGGCTAAATATGACACTTAGGCCAATTATGGTTATTAGTTATGTGAGCCTTGTAAATGGGCTATCATGTGATGGGTCAGCTTAACCCAATCAGGTAGGTCCATATACTCACCCTAGGTTGGTTCCTGTCATCTCCCCATCAGGATTCATAGACGCATTCTCTCATAAGCTACTAGGGATTGAAAGGAGTGAACTTACTAGGATGTGCACTTATTTAACTTAGTGTATTGAAAGCCTTTGCATGGTGAGTAATCATTTTACATTATTATTATTATTATTATTATTATCATCATCATCATCATTAATTTGTGTTATATTTATGCTATATGACATGATAAATTAGATCCAGATAATTGGTTCAATTCTATAATACAATTATTGCACCCTAGACCCTATTTCTTTGAAAGATAGAGAATAATTATTAATTGTTTGCCCTTTGTGTCTTTTGGGCCTATTCCTCCCAAAGGCGAGTTATCCTTGAAAGAAGAGGAGCTTGATGGGGTTTCCCAAACTATGCAAGACCACCTCAAACCATTAGATGAGGCATTAGAGATTGTCAACCTAGGAGAAGATGGCGAAAAAGAACTATAATGATTAGTCAAGAATTGACTAGAAAGGAATGGGAAGAATTAATCTCATTATTGAAAGAATTTAAAGATGAATGTCATGAAATGTCAGGGCTAAGCGCTGGACTAGTTTCTCACCACCTAGCAATCAAAGCTACTAAAAAACCTATAAAGCAAAATCCAAGACAATTTGACCCAAATGTTGAGATATAAATAAAAACAAAAGTTGAAAAGCTTTAGAAGGTGGAATTTATAAAGCTTGTCAAGCACCTAATATGGCTCTCAAATATTGTCTTGATGAAAAAAAAGAATGAGCAGATTTGAGTATGTGTAGACTTCTGAGACCTCAACAAAGCTTTGTCGAAGACAATTTTTTGCTTCCCCATATTGATACCCTTGTTAATTCAACCATGAGACACAAAAGATCTTCCTTTGTGGATGGATTTAGTGGGCACAATCAGATTTTATGGCCTTGCTAGATGCAAAAAAGATGGCCTTTTAAAACCTACTTGGCAAATTCTGTTATGTGGTCATGCCCTTTAGATTGAAAAACATTGTGGCTACTTATCAAAGGGCAATGATGGTCATCTTTCATGGCATGCTACATAACTTGGAGGATCATGTAGATGATATAGTTGTCAAGTCAAAAAAAAAAAAGAAAAAAGGAAGATCACCTTTCCCACCTTAGAAAAGTTTTTGAAAGATGCAAAAAGTATCAATTAAAATTGAACCTACTTAGGTGTGCCTTTGCAGTCTTTTTTGCTAAGTTCTTGAGGTGTAAAATTTATAAAGATGGAATTGATATAAACTAAGATAAAGTAAAAGCCATCAGAGAAATGCCTTGCCCTACTAATCAAAAAGAGCTTAGGTGATTGATCGGGTGCCGAATCCAATCAAGATTAGAAATTTATAAACCGAGCTACCTAAATTACTTGTAGTATAGGCAACACCGGGTTGAGCCCTTGGATCATTTTGGATGATATCAATCAGATTAAGAGCTAGAAATGAAGGGGGTTGGTAGTAACTATACTAACAGCTAACTACAATGCAAAAACAAAAATAGAAGAAAGTAAATCAACCAGCCCAAGGAAATCAACTTAGCTTAAGATTAATGTATCCTTGATTACTAAATATTCATTCAATTGTTCATTATATTCTATGGCCTAAAATCATAACAAGAATCCTTGAAATGATTAATGAGTCTTATGCAAAACTCAGCCAACAAACAATCCATCAAAATCTTAATGCA
>JANHAO010011605.1:0-16905 GCA_026873985.1 Saraca asoca | reverse complement strand
GTTGAGAAAGATCAAGTGGAGTAGACTTGAATTGCGGTTTCAATTCAAGTTGAACCACTTTAAAAGATTGGTCTTCATCTCTTCAATTTATTCTGCATTATTCTAATTTCTGCAACTTAACATTGATTAATATTTTGCTGTATAATCTCTCTCACTCTTCTACACAAAAATTCAATAAAATTTAAATCTGATACTGGTGTATACTGATCTCTAACGAGATAAGGGCAAGATCCATTCTCTTTCCACATTCTTTTATCATTCTTTAATCATTTTAATTGGGATCGACACAATACATTTCACACCTTTAATCTTTATATTGCTTTAAAACTATTATTTTTTTTCTACTAAATCCAATGGTTTGTCCCACATCACACTCACATGCCCATAAAATGGGGATATCTTATTCTATTTCTTCATTAATTGACATGTTTCAATGTAAATGAGATCAAGCTTAATTGAAGTTAAGAACTAATCAAAGCAAATTACCCAATTAACATTGCATTAAACTCAAACCAAATCTTCAATCCATAATATAGTTGATACAAACTTCAGATAAAGCATACTTAAAACCTTTTGAGACTTAAGTCATGGTAAAAAGGTTAGTTTTCTTTAAATATAATAGTTTTGCATCAGAAATATCTATCATTGCCTACAAATCTAGGTTTCCTCATCTATTTCATGCACACTCCTTATAAGTGTATTTTGGGGGATAGTGTGAATTGATCGAAGCAATTATCCTACTGAATACAATACTAATACAGTAATATTGCTGTGCTTTATGCTGGTTCATGGTGTCGTTACTACCAAATTCCAAAAAGCTTTGATGTAGCCTACATATGTTAGTTGATTATTCTTCATAACAAACCCATTATTTTCACTACTACAAAATACACATATATACTTAGGTTATTTCAAACATTCCACATCAATTTTAGATCGACATCTATCTAAGTGACGTAGTAGGTAAAAATAGGTCATGTTGATTTTTTTAACTGACGTCTTTTCTTCCACTAGAATGTCAATTTTTTTTGAAAAACTGATATCTTTTCTCAACTATCAAAGACATTGGATGTATTAAAAAACTAACACCTTTCCTTAAGGCTAAAGATGTTGATATTTTTGTAAAATCTAACATCTTTTGTTGATTAAAGACATCTATTTTTAGTATCAAATGATGTGTTTAGTTAATATGAAGACATTAATTTTTATTTAAAAAAACTATTGTTTTTAGTCTTGAGGAAAGACATCATTTCCCTTAAAAGAACCTGGATGCTAGCTATATTTTTCTTTTTAGAAACCTGCTTCTAGCTAGCTACCTTTTTTTAGAAACTTACTACTATTTTACATTTTTGCATAAACAACCACCAAACCAAAATATATGCTCACCCAACACAATTCCAATTTCAACAACTTCAAACATTTTTATTAGATCAACCAAAAATTCAAAACATTACAAAACTAAATTAAAATCAAAACATGTCATTTTAGCAACAAGTCTACATAATCATTTTCTTATTTTCTGACTAAATTTCCTCAATTTTACTTCTCCTTCAGTTAGGCCTTCTCCTGTAATGCAATTTCTAGTAGTGATGAGAGCTTTAGGCATTGTCGTGTCCATCCATATAAATCTAAGTTGCATTTTTATATATACAATTTAGGTAAGAATAAACATATATACAATAAACACAGAATATACCAAGTAATATGCATCTAAACTAATAATTATATAGTTAGTTGCCTATTACAATAAACACATCATATATCAAGTATAAGCATCTAATAATAAACATAATCAATTACCTTCAATTTTTCATAGTTTTTTTCTCCAAAAGGATCTTTAACACATATCCCTTTACCATGATCATCTCACACATAAAACTCCTCCAAGTTGCCTTCCTCATTAACCATAGGCAATCTTGAAAGGGAAGAAGCTTCTCAATATCATTACTTATATCTTCTTTATCCCCATCATTAGCATTATGTCTTATCCTTTAAAGAACTACATACCACTTCTTATTAGTCAAGTCTATGACATAAAAAACTTGTTTTACTTGGGATGCCATTATGAACTATTCCCCTTTATAACCCACCTTATTAAGCTCCACCAATGTGAACCATAACTTATCGACTCGGATGTCATTGTTATTCTCAACCTATTTACATCAAAATATAAGCACCTTGAATTTGATGTAGTTAAGCTCTCATATGTCTTCAATGACCCTGTAATATGACATATTTATGTATACAAAATTTTTATCTTTAGAACTAGAAATATGCATTAATTGATCCATCAAAGTAACCCCACTATTTTGCATAGTGCTCCTATCATCCCATCCCTTTTATGCAGAAAGAATACCTATTGATGTCATATCTATGATAAGATAAGATCTCCATGCGAGGCCCAAAGGCTAACCATCTTATTGTCTCAGAAACATCATTTAGTGTTTGTGCCAACTAAAAATGAACTCAATTCTGGAACCAAATGATGAAAGAGCAATTGTATGTTCAGCTTGTATCCATTATTCATTCTTTCCATGATTCTACTTTCTTGTAAGGATCATATGCTTGTCCAAGTAAGGCTCCACTTCTTCACTATTATGCAAGGCATAAAGGTGTACTTGTAACGTATTTCATAAGTGATGCACACCACTCGAATCCCTAGTGTACCTTTACCTATAATGCATCCTTCGTGATGAGACTTAGGAACTCTGATAGTTTTTGCATTTGATATGTATTCACAACAGAACTCAATAACCTCTTTAGCTATTTAGCCTTCAATAATACATCCTTTAAACATATGTTGATTTCTCACATACCCTTTTAGGATTTTCATATATTGCTCAAACAAGTACATCTACCTCAAATAAACCACTCCATAGAGTTTTCTCCCTTACTAAATAAGCAACCAAATGCACCATGATTTTAAAAAAGGAAGGTGGGAAATACATCTCAAGTTGACACAATGTAACAACAACTTTCATTTGCAAGTTATCCAATTTATCAAGGTCAACGACCTTGATTCTTATTGCATTGAAGAAAAAATAGAGTCTAGTAACAGGGTGTCTCTTATGTTTAAGCAATATTGATCAAATAGTCACCAATAATAGTTGTTGCATCAAAGTATGACAATCATGAGACTTCAAACTAACTAATTTCAAATCTTTCATTGAAACAAGGCTTCTAATATTTGAAGAATACCCTTATGGCACCTTAGCACCATGCAGACACTCACATAAACTTATTTTTTTCTTTCTAGACGTCATTTTTCTTTGGTTCTAATTCCTTTCATATTACCAATTTAACAAGTTTAGTTAGGCTTCAAAAGGGTTCCAATAAGACTGTCATAGATATTTTCCTCCACATGCATCATATCAAGATTATGTCTCACAAAATATGGAAGATCAAAGAATATGGACCTCTTTTTCCACAAAGTCTTGTCACTAGTAGGTGTATAGCGTTTGCTAAAAATGACATTAATATTTTTCACCCCTTCATAAACCTAGTCTTTGCTTAATGGCATTAGAGCTTTTCCATCCTCTAATAACCTATGGAAAGCCTTTCTTTGCCTACGATAATGGTGAGATTGGGGAAGAAGTCTCCAGTGACCAAGATACACTATCTTCTTTCCATGCTTAAATTGATAAAAAAAAATGTATCGTTCTCATAAATAGGGCACTCTTTATGTCCTTTGACACTATATCTAGATAAGTTTTCGTAAGCTAGGAAGTCATTTATTGTGCAAAAAGAGCAAGGCATACAACTAAAAATATTCTTGATGGTGTTCATCAAACACCTACACACATTCATCCCAGATCATCCTTAAGTCTTCAATAAGTGGTGCCAAAAAGACATCTATATCATTTTCTAATGGTTTGGGGCTCAAAATTAACAATGGCATCATTACATACTTGCACTTCATACATAACCAAGGAGGCAAGTTATAAATCACCAATAGAATAGGCCATGTGCTGCTATGTTTGCTCTTAGGCCATTATGAGGGTTCATTCCATCTGTACAAAGTCCAAGCCTAAAGTTTCTTGCATCATTACCGAATTCAAGGAGCAATGAATTAAGTATTTTCCATTAAGGAGAATTAACTAGATGTTAAAACTTGTAATCAGAATTTATTCGGTCCACATGCCTCCTTAAGTTCTTGGCGTCCCTTATATTAGCAAGTGTGTATTTAAGCCATGGTATTATTAAAAGACACCATAACACCTTAGCTGGTCTCCCCATTATTTTTCACAACATTAGTTTTCTTCAATTTGAAACAAGATGCCCCACATTTTGGATTATACTCCATACCCATCAAGCACAATATTTCTTAACCTTGTAAGTACTATCCAAAAGTTTATTGCCTTCTAAAAGCATCTCTTTTAACACTTCAAGTAAGGCCATGAAACTCTTGTCACTCCACCCATTCTTCATTTTCAATTTGAACAATCTTAACACAGCAGACAATCATATAAATTTAGTACAACCTGGATACAAAAGCTTTTCTACATCACTTAACAAGCTTTCAAAGGTATGCGGTTGCCCAATAAAATTATCTTCAATAGCATCATGCACTATATCTTCCAATTGATCATGCACACTCACATCAATTTCATCATTCTTGTACCCTCCCATTGTGTATACCCTTTATTAATCTTATAAGAATGATCTTTTACTTCCTTAGCTTTCATTCTTTTAACACAACAATATCTTACACAAAGACACCTAATTAGCTCATTACTCTTTGTAACACGTTGATCAACAACAAATCTAATAAACTCCTCAACCCTATTTGCATATTCTTCACTTAACTGATTAGTTGACATTCACTTATGATCCATGACTACTCAATCTAAATTTCAATAAACACATAAGTCAACAAATAATTTCAGAAATATTTCAATTTGTTATAAAGTATTAATATGAATTTTATCAGGCCAATTTAAATCGGCCTTTGAACTACAAAGTTGTGATTTGAATTTGTACTTAATTTTCTACATAGATATATATATTATTGTGATCCAAAATTAAAAAGCAACTAGGGCACACAACTAAACACAATCAGCACACAATTCATTTCATCCACACAACATCATTTATTAATAAAATTAAGAACAAAAATAGCTATTACCAAGAAAGAGAAAGTTTGTAAGATGAAGAAGAATTGTTCAAACTATCAAGAGATGGAAAGTGAGAGTAAGCTAGGCTTCAGTGGTCAACAAGAAAGTAAGAGTACCTTTGAATTGTCAGAGATGGAAGGGGAGAGAGCTACGATATCAAACTTAGAAAAGAGCAAAGGTGATAGACAAATGTATACAAACTTCTACTTAATTTTCAAATTCCCACCAACGTATCTCATTTATTTTAAATGAGTAAAGACCTTTAATGTCAATTTCCATTAAAAAATCGAAGTCATTGAGACTATAGACATCAGTTTGTATTAAAAACTGGCTTCTTTTTAACTAACTAGTCATTTTTTAAAACACAAGAAACACCAATGCGTCTCATTTATTTTGAATTTACTTTTGCCTATTTTGTTTTCTTAAATAATACATTACAATTTTCACAAATAAATTGCTCAAATTTTTGAATTATTTTATCCAATTTAATATTATTAAATTCTTTAAATATATTATTAGAGAATATTTTATTTTTCATAAATAAAAATAGGCAAAATAACAAGTTAAAAAAATAGAGATCTCTAATATATTAATCTATAATATATAAATTTTGACATTGGTTTTGTACATAAATCTATAACATACACACACATGCCTTTTCTCTCAATATGTTTTTTTTTTTTAAAAAAAAGAGTTTAATCTTTAATTACTCATTTTAGGCATCAGCTATTGCCTTAAAAAAGGCATCATTGGGAATTTAGATGTTCATTTTTAATTAAAAAAATTGATGTCTTTTCTCTTAGCTTTATTTAAAAAAAAGAGAGAGAGAGAGAGACAAAGAGAGAGACTACTTCATTACAACTTACTAATTTATTACAACTTTATATTACAACAAAAAAGATATACATTATAATTCATTACAATTGCAAAACAAACAATATTACAACTTTCCTATTCATCTTTTTCATAAAAGGATAGGAGAAACTCAATCCATTGATCTCGAATTTAGTCAATTTCAAATTAAGTGTATGTACTATTATCTTGAAAGTAATACAAAATAGATAAACATATAGCAAATCATATATGCATATATCACATATCCAACCCATATATCAAATATCCAAATCAAACTATTATAACTCTTGTGGATTGTGGTGACCTTCCTTTATTTTAGTGAATTATACCCGTATACCTTAATATAAAGTATATACACTCAACATTTCCTATTTGACGAGGGCACTATAACAAATTAAATATAAATAAAAATTTCAATCATATATGAAATTACTTATAATATTTATTAAAGGTATTCAATATGATTTTTTTTAAAAAAAAAACTTACTTTTAAGGTGATCCACTTTGGGGTTAGACATTTTCTTGACACCTAAGTAAAAATAAGCCTTAACACTTCTATTCAATTAGATTCATGCAATAAACCAATATATTAATAAAGGAAATCATATATAATATAAATCTTAAAATCAAAATTTAACTAACAAAACAACTCACAAGTTAACTAAGGTTTTGATATTCTTTTGAACTAGATGCCCCAAGTGATTAAGCTAGTAAATATCATTTTGCTAGAGATATATCACACAAAGCATCCAATGTTCCCTATAATAACAAAATATCTAATAAGTAATAAGAAGTTGATGCCTATAATAATAAAATATTAAATATCATATTAAATACTTACGACTCAATAAATAGTGCAAAAACACAATGTCTCCTTTTTTGTAGTACACCTAAGATGTATTTTGTCTTATCTTCATTGGTAGAGCCTATGGGTGCAAGTAAATATGGACATAGAAATCCAACCTCCAATCCATTGGTCAAACATTTATGATGCAAAAGCCTTTACAAGGAAATAAAGGAAATGATTGGCAAAACACTTCAAACTACATAATATAAATAAAATTTCACTTTGAAAATTAAAAAAAAACTTACAATTCAAAAACTTGGATGCAAGATATATGTATCTCTTTCATGGCTAAGAATTGCGTAATGTCATCCTTGGTTACAAAAACCTGGCAACTATATAACCCACGACATCAGCATTCATATGAATAGAGATGAATGCATCACTCTTCATCTTCTCAACCACAGA
Organism: Saraca asoca; assembly: GCA_026873985.1. Lineage (NCBI taxonomy): Eukaryota > Viridiplantae > Streptophyta > Magnoliopsida > Fabales > Fabaceae > Saraca > Saraca asoca. The sequence continues at coordinate 9,684 of JANHAO010011605.1, read as the reverse complement.
AATTACATTGTCCCTAGCTTTACGACACCTCTTGAGTGAATTCCTTGGTTTTCTTACCATCCTCTATAGCCTAATTGACATGCATTAAATTTGAAATTTAGATATTAGAAATATAGTAAAATTTGATTTTTGAAACAAATTATTTATTAGATAGAAAATAATAACTCTTCAACCAAAGTAATAAGACTCTTCAACCACGTGATGAAAGTTCCAATCATTTGGCCCACTATCCCTAGATCATCTATTGACAGTAGTAGTTTTGCACTTTGGTCCAGTGGGGTGTCAATGATGACCATTGATTGCTGGCTTGGCAATTATTGGCAATAGAAGATGCAACTATTTAAAAACCCTTCCATATGCCACTGTTCATCCCCTAAGCACCAGAGCTTGAAGGTATTTGGCTCCTTCTTGTGTAAACAAAAAAAAAATCAAATTGAAAAAGTTAATTATAATGTTATTTCATAGAAATATTAGAAACTACTTATATAATAGAAGAAGTTTAAGCTTTAGTGATAGTCATTTACCTTTGGTAGCTCTGTAATTGGTTGGGGCTTGTCGGGCTCATCCTACTAAGTGAAAGAGTAGGGTGGATCTCTATCCTCAAGGTCCGAGAGTGACTGCATGCCCATCTGCTTAATATACATAAGCACACTCAAGTAGTAATCTTTATCCTGCAATCCTCCACAAAAATTGACAATCCTAAAAGACACTTTAGTGATAGTCATTTACCTTTGGTAGCTCTGTAATTGGTTGGGGCTTCTTAGGCTCATGCTACTAAGTGAAGAAGTAGGGTGGATCTTCACCCTTAGGGTCTAAGAGTGACTACATGCCTATCTACTTAATATAGGTAAGCATCTGGTGAATTTCTTCCCACTCAGCTCAATTCTTCTCTTTCAATTGAGTAGTAACCTCTTATGTCACCTACTATGTCACTCAGATAGTAATCTCTATCCTACGATCCTCCACAGAAACTGACAATCCTAAAAGACACTTTAATGATAGTCACTTACCTTTGGTAGCTCTGCATATTGGTCGAGGCTTCTCAAGCTCATGCTACTATGTGAAGGAGTAGGTTGGATCTCTACCTTCGAGGTTCGAAAGTGACTGCATGCCCATCTGCTTAATATAGGCAAGCATCTAGTGAATTTCTTCCCACTCAGCCTAGTTTTTCTCTCTCAATCGAGTAGTAACATCCTCAATCACCTACTATGTCACTTGGACAATAATATCTATCCTACGATGCTTTATAAAAACTGATAATCCTAGAAGACACTTTAAAGACCCCCCCAAAATAGGCCTTGAGACCAAGTCCTCCCCCAACCCTTCTAACACAGCCAAAGTGCCCTTTAGTTTCCAACATAGTAGTTAATATGTCCATCCTTCTGGATAGAATAAAATCTCCCTTAGATGATTGTTATGTGAGAGAATCTTGTGGCATATATACAATCAAAAATATTTATTACAACTTAATACTTGCAAGTAGTTAAGAATATTTATTAAAATTAAAAGTTGAAAATTAATTAAAATTTTCTTAGCAATTATTTGTCTTTCTTCGGTCATATATTCACCTTTAGTGTTGAGTTAAGCTCTCTTCTAAAGTTCATGCTGAGATATTGAAATAACTTATGGATTGGACTAATTCGAAGCTTGTTATTCTACAAGCTTTTCCTTCAACAAAGCTTCCTCAAGCTTCACATATCCACCACGAGGTAGCCCATGTTTACATTTGATTTTGACTTGTCTCTCCCTATTTGCTTTACTTGTCCCCTATTGACAACAAAATATGATTGATATGATGGTCATAATATATAGTTGAAAAAATAAATAAGGTATCATGGCCAAATTTAGCTAAAAAGGCTTAGATTGGTACTTCTTCACAAATTCATCTCATACTTCTTGATGGAGGAATTTGTGTTTGTCAAAGGTGTTTTCATTACCTTTCCTCTTAACGGTGATGTAATCCTTTGTCAACTAGTTCTTCAAGTCTTTTCACCACTCCCCTGTAAACTTTAAGACTTCTTTTCTCCTTCCAATATCAACATCAAAAGTGGTTTATAAGGCTACACATATACAATTATTCTAAGAATATAGTTTTATATACATATATATGTATATATCTTAAACACAAATTTGAGATGTAATATATAACAAGACATCTTACCAAATGTTCTACTTGATGTCTTGTAGTACTTGTCTCTAGTGCTCAATATTGATTGGAACTCTTGTCTATGTCAACATGACAATATACTCTTATACATTGAACCGGAAGCCCTAGTAGCCTAACCCTTAACATTGAAGGAGACATTCATCGTCTTTCCTCTGCTATGAATAAAGGTCATTTGCTTCATAAAGGTATTACCCCTCATACCCTTCTTAGTATGCTAAGAAGGATCCATATGGTTATATAAAGAGAAAAAAGAAAAAGAATTTAACTAATAAACAAATGTTTCTAAAACTAAAGATACCATACTACAGATTGCATTTGATAATTTTGAATGGGAAATGGATACATTCAAAGTTTTAGTTTTACTACGTAGATTAAAGTGAAAATCTTGACATATTCATAACTACTCTGGCAAGTGGTACAAAATAGGGCATGCAAGACCATACATTCTATGCCAAGAAACATAACCAAAAAATAAACCCTAACTAAAAACATTCTTGATAATCAAACTAAAATATAAAACATGAAAAAAGTGAAAACCCTAAAAATACAAACCATTAGCAAAGAACAAAAAAAAAAGCTAAAAAAAATTGACATAACTTGGAAAGGAAGAAACGAATACAATGTAAGAAGAATAAAGTTCCATACAATGATGAAAGATGGACTTGAAATGCAATGATCAAATGAGAATATAGGAAGAGTTGACTTCGTACGTAAAAAGCCTTGACTTTAAACATCGATTATTAAGATGGAACCAAAGCCTATTATCGTACATATTCGATTTTAATAAAAAAATCGACGTAGAAACATATGATTTTGATATTTTATTCAATTGCATAGTAATTTTCATCATATTTACAAAAACACAACCACTTCTTCATATATATTCCCACATTGAATTTTTATTTTATTTTTTTTTCATTAAGTTTATACGTCGATTTTATAATTTAACCTGTGTATTAATTTTCATTATATTTGCAAAAATAACATCATCGTCGCTTCATATATCATACCCACTTGAATTTTTTTTTATTTTGTTTATACATTGGTGCTGTATGGCAACCAACATCGTTTATCACTTTAGACATAAATGTCTTGTACAAAACTGACATCATAACCTTTTTTTTGGATAATAATATTAATATATTTTACACATAATTTTTTCAAAGCTAACTATTTTCTAAATTTTTTTTTCAATTTAATAATTGAATTATTTTGTCTATTTAGTAATATTTCAATTATTGAATTATTTTACACATTATATAATATTTAATTTTGCCAAAATTTTTGTGTATTGTTTTAAAGGCATCAGTTTGTGTTATAAAAACTAACATTATTTCTATTATTATTATTATTATTATTATTATTATTATTATTATTATTATTATTATTATTATTATTATTATTATTATTTAATTAAACAAAGATGCTCTAAATTACATTTTTACAAAAACATTAAAAAGAAAATTTAGATAGAAACATTGTTGAATCAAGCTTCTGGGTTATTTGCAATAAAACAATATTAATTTGTTAAAGCTTCTGGGATTTCCTGTAATAACAAAACACAACACATACATCAAAGGCAATCAAGCTTCTGGGTTGCTTGCAACAAACCAACATTAAATTGTTGAAGTTTCTTGAGTTGCTTGTAATAACAAAACACAACACATACATCAAAGGCAGTTTATAAAACAACACAGTCACATCAAGTGCATCTACCATCCTCTTATTTAAAGAATCAATGCATATGCCTTGTTTAAAGGAAAAAAGAAAATAGAAGTTAATAATTTCTCCACACAAACTGATCAAAAAAGAGAAACAGAAAGGGAAAAATAAATTATAAACCTTTAGAGCAAACTTGATCAAAATCAGTAAGCTCTTATTGGCATACTACTTACTTGGGAATAAGAGTTTGCAAAGTGCGGTACAGGAATTTCATTTTATAACTTAAACAATTGCTCGAAATAGGTTTAAGAGCAATTTTTTAAGTTGTGGAATAGAATACTTATGACCCACTTTTCAAACTCCTCTTCCCAAATAATCAAAACACCTCTTAATGAATTAAGGGGACACAATGCAAGAAGACTTTATACATCATTTTCTTATATTGAAACCAATGTATAATATCATATATCTACATTGACTCCTACTTAAAAACTAACGTCTTAGTTATGACTCTTCAATATACTATGTTTTAAAAAAAAAAATAGTTTGTCCATCTACATTAGTTCCTACGAAAATCAACATCTAATATATATCTCTTCGTATAACATACTATAAAAGCATCTTGGTAAAATGGAAGAAAATAATGATCATTAAAGAATTTTACAATTCTGCAGTATCAGAAAATAAAAAAAATAATTGTAATATTATCATATCAATAAATTACTTGAATGTAATCAATTGACATTAATTCAATTGATAAATTAATAAAAATTTATTTAACTATATATTATAAAATGTTCTTTAAAGTATTATTAAACAAGAATTTAATATATAAATTAATAAAAAAAATTATAGTTGAGAAGTCATAAATTTTAAAGATACTTTAAATCTAGATACTTTAAATTAAATAATTACAAAAGTACGTCAGTTCTTTAACTCAAACTGACATCAATTATGATATTAAGTTTAGACTTCGAGTATTTAATAGGAATTGACATAGTAATTTTTTAATATTTACAAAAAACACCATTGCACTTATTTATACATCAATTTAACTTTTATCCGATGTCTATTTACCGATATTGTTTATACATTTGTAGCAATGTTTGCATAGCAATGTTTGACACACAAAAGCTAATTAAGATGGTTGGTTTACTTTGAACCACCAAATTTTGTATACCAAATTCCTTCTATGTTGTAAACATTAAGGGTAAATTACACTCACATTCCATGAGTTCAAGGATAATTACACACGATTACCCTCTTTTTGGGATATGACACTCCTTTCCCTCACTACAAACAGTGTTAAACAGAGTCACTCTTTACATTTTTTTTTTTTGTCAAATCCTTCTTTCCTAATTGAAATTAAAGAGAGTTAAAAAAAAATCTGACAAATCTTATTCCTTTACATGATACACTAGTTAAAATTTTTGTAATGAGTTAAAATTTTTCCAGAACAAAGGAAATAGATAAACCCACATCATTTTCCCTAGATTTTACATTCATCTTCGCTGCATTCAATTTGTTTATGCATTCCATTAATCATTTTTCCTACATTCGAGTTTAAACAATGAACGAGGCAAATCACATAAGGGAAGGATTTCAATCAACTACTATATGACAAACATAATTACACAATTACGAATCCTATGGACTAACTTTAGATGAGTCGTAGTTGACTTGCATCTTTTGAAGTTCCAGGTTACATTACAACAAGGAATAAGGTATTTTTGTTGAGAACTTTTATCTTTATTCAAAGAATTGTATAACTAATCCACGATTTGAAAATTGGACAATATTTTTTTAAAAGAAATTATTCTGGTGCGTAATCTAATTGTATAACCATAATTTCTGTAAATAATTGAGGTAGCCCTCGAATGACATGGTATTGGGCAAGCTCAGCTGGTCCCGAAATCTTTGAACCGCTCTATTTTTTTGTTTATATGATATTACATCTAATTTAACAGTCCAACAGAGAGAAAAATGTAACTTATAATGCTGTGACAATCTCCCATCAATGCACAAAGCATAATGGAATTGTACAATTTAGACTTAGAACAATCATTTAGCTGGTTTGATAGTTAGTCTTCTTTCTATTATAGTTTATTAGGAACAGATAGAACTTCCTTTTCTTTGTTTTACTATAGCTTGATAGAAAATGTTTAATATGATGACTAAACTAATTTATCTTAACAAAAACTGCCGTCATGACTTCTTGTTACCTGGGTAGGTGAAAGATTAAATTCTTGTTTAGCGTTCAACCAAAAAAGAAAAAAAAAAAAACTTTAAAGTAAATAGGATTTTCATTTTCTCATAGTTGTACTAAATGTTCTAGTTCATCCATCACATTGTTCTTACACAGTTATAATCTTATGAGGAGTTATTAAAGAATTTATGATCCTTTGACAATCCATTGATAACATTTTGTCATGTGACATCAGCAGTATAGCAAAAAAAAAAAAAACGTCATATTGTGACTTTGTAGCAATGTTTATAAAATTGGACTGAATCAGTCAACTGAATCAATTGGATTGAAAATTAGTATGTATAATGATTTTGTTCAATTATAAAATTGTTTTTGTAATTTGACAGATCAAAAATTAGATTGAACTAGAAGAACCAGGCCAAACCGATGAACTGGAATTGGATTTTAGAAATCGGTTAACTTTTTTTTTTTTTACAATTTACCTTCAAATTGAGTTGTTTTTTTTTTATTTTTTTAATTGTAAAATAAGTTTTTGAAATATATATCAAGTAAAAGGTCAACAACTATAATATTTTGTTAATTATTATCTTTTTTATAGAACTTATAATAACCTTTATTGGTTATATTTATGAATTTTTATATATTACAAATTTAAAATTATAAATTATACTATATGTTAATTATTAATTATTATATAATCTAATTCAACCATTAATTAATCGAATTCCAAAGCTTTTTCTTACTCAATGTGTGATCTAAGTTTTAAAACATTGCTTGATAAAGTCTATCGTTACCACCTTAACAGCCGTCGAGAGAGTATGGAACCAACAAAATACCATCCTGCAAACATAAAATTTTCAGTCGCACACTATAAAATTACTATGCTGTTTATTACAAAAAATATTTGCATTTACTTGACTCAATATCTCTATCTTGAGAAAAGAAATAAAATAAATACAAACACTATTATATATTTATACATTTTATAAGTATTAATATAGTTGCCGGCCATCCAAAAAGGGAATGACCAACGTCCAACCAGAAAATAATATAATAAAGAAAAAATTCACCAGTTGTCTTACGAGAATTACTTAAATCTGATATTCATGTCTGCTTTCTCTAATTTAAAGCTTGCAAGTATACCTCTTTCAATCGTATTATTCAACTATTCTGCTTCTTGATCTAATATTTGACGTTGCGAAAACCTAAGGAGGCACTTTGGGATTTGGTTTGTGTGAAAGGGCAAGACTTAGTTGGTTTTTTCTCTGTTTGCAGAATTAATTTACTGTCCCTATCGCTTTAGATTTGTGGAAGATTGTACGAACGGTAAATATTTTCTCTGGTTCACTTGAATCTATTATTATCATCTAAACTGCAGTTTGTGAATTTGGTTCTTCACCAACCCATACAATTTCTTTTTTTTTTTTTTCAGTTTTCTCTTTGGCTTGTCTTTCATAACCAAAAAAAAATCTGAGCTTCAATTCATTTTGTCCCGGAAGTGGAAAAGAGATGATCATCAAACTCATGGAAAGGTAATTACTGTATTTTTAAATTTCTTTCCTTTTTCAGTTTTCTTATCACGATATGAGATCTTATTATTTTTATATCTTATTTTTTATTTTCGCTTTTGTATTCTCTTATACAAAAATTTGTCTGCATCCTAAATAGTACGGTATTCTCACATCTAAAATGAAGGTATATAATATCATACAACTCTTTTAAAGATAGTTGTAATTTAGTAAGGAAAATTTTTTTAACTTTTTATAAAAATCTTACTTGTTGAGAGTGACTTTTTACAATAACTCTTTTAAAATTTACAAAAAAAAATTGTTATGAAAAAAATTACTTTTATTATAATTTTTTTAATAAATATCTCACTTATTAAGAGTGACTATGTTTACAATAATTCCTTTAAATTTTACAACAAAAATTGTTATGAAAAAAAAAGTAGTTTTATTATAATTTTTTGTGAAAATTTGTAATTTCTAGCATAAAAAATTATGATTATTTATATAAATTGTACGACTTGTAACTTGTTTAAGAAAAGTTACAAACTTTACATGAAGATCTTGCAACTTATTTTAAGTAAAATTTTAGAAAGTTTATTTAGAAGCGTTTTATAAAATGTCATTACATTTTTTAAAGGATTTATATTCATGCATTTACGGACTAGTTGTATTTATATCAATGGCAGACAAAATAATGCCACATCTCATGTTCTTTTCCAAGTCCAAGGAGATAATTTAAATGTAAAAAAATATGAGACATGTGATAGTATTTTGTGAGCCACTAATATATATACAACTATACCACCAATACATGAAATAGATATCCCTTTTAAAAAGCTATGGAATAATACAGTTCACTCGCTTATGATATGACTTGACTTTACTTTATCCATTTATAATTTCAAATGTCAATATTAATTTACATGTAGTTTGTTCTGTTAGCATTTTATTCACCTCAACTATAAATTTCGTAAAAAAAAAAAAAAACAAGTGAAATTTTATATGTTTTTGGCATATGATTTTTTTTCTGCCCCCTTTTAACTCAAAAAAATAAAATCAAGTAGCTAGAAAGAAACACAAGCTTAAATGATTAGTTTAGTAACATATATTTAAATTTTAATTTTGTCCTGAAATATCATTTCATGGACCAAATAAAATAACTATAGTCTAGCTATGAAGCTCTACTCACCATTATTTAGCTTAGTTTTATGATTTTAATGTGATAGAAGAAGATTATATGACAAAAGTATTAAAATTTAGTTGGTTTTGTTAAAAAAAAAATATTTTAGATAAGCAAAGTACTAATAAAATAAATTATAAATGTATTATTTTTAACATTTTAAATCATATTTGAAAAAAGAAAAAAGAAAAACCAAATTGAACCATAACATATTTGGATTGATAAACTGCATTTGTCCCAAAAAGTTATTACAAATTCTTTTGTAAAATGTGTAAGTCGTAGCTATTTTAAGAAACAAAAATACAACTTAAATAATTCTACATTTAGATGCATCAACATTCGCTTACAAGTAATCCACATGATTTCTTAATAATATAAGAAAAACTTGTAACTTTTTAATTATTCCTGCAAATACAACATATAACATTAAATTTGCACTTATTTTTTGAACCAATGCACAATCACTATGCAATATTTTTCATGTTTGTTGCAACTATATTGTTTTATGCAAAAAAAAGTCGAGATTTTTTGTTGCAACTAGATTGCATGATTTTCAAATGACTAATATAGGCTTGTAATGTTTTTTCATTTGAATGGTGCAACATTTAGATTTGAATGGTGCCTTTTCTTGAACCGTTTAGTGTAAAACGGTACCTTTTCTCTTGAACCATTCAGACACTTTTGAAGGGTGGTAATGATTGGCCATTTCTTGATGGAAGAAAGGCTATAAATAGCAGATTCCTGAGGTCCTCTCACTACTCTTTGCCAGTCTAATATACACCATCAAATTCAGAGAAAAAAGTATGAGAAATCTTCTAGAATATTGAAGCAAAATCCAACCTAAACAACAAAGTAATGATTGGAGGTACGCTTCCATTTTTAGTTTAATTCTTGTGCTTCATGTATGATTAGAAGCATGTATAGGATGTTTATTATTTCATTTGGTATCAGAGCATGAATG
>JANHAO010011604.1:0-16865 GCA_026873985.1 Saraca asoca | reverse complement strand
ACTCACTCACTCTATATTACATAATTGACTACATGCACTTGCGTAATTTTGAGTGACAATTTCATTTTAAAACTCACACTCAACAGGAACAATACTAAAATCTTGACGATCGAGGTCCACCCGATCAGGATCAAGGGATAATATTGAAATCTTGACCTCACTTAATGATCTAGGTATGCTTGATCAGGTTTGAGGACCTCAACCAACGATCGAGGTATGCCCCGATCAGGTTCGAGGAACAATCCTAAAATCCTGATGATCGAGGTAAGCCCGATCAGGATCAGGGGATGAAATCCCAACCTCCCCTGACGATCGAGGTCCAAGGACAATATTGAGATAACAAGAGGTCATGACCAACTGAAAGACTACAGGAGAAAGACTTGACCATACTGTAGACCACAAATAAGGATTTTGCTAACAAAATTACAACTTCTAGTCCATGAAATGAACTAAGAGTTAGGAGGCTTATGTTATGGGTGTTTTTCAGGTGAAACAAAACAAGCTCACCAAAGGCCCAATAAGATGCAAAGCCTAATCACAAAGAGCCCAAGTCGAGGTCGCTTAGTGAGAGTCGTAGTATGAGCAAAGGATGAAAGCTGAGTGAGATCTACTAAGGAAGACTCCGGCTCATTGACAAAAGCAAGCACTAAGGACGTCCTCTGAGAAACCTGTTGAATGAACCTCGGAAGGTTGATCAGTGGGGCCTCAAGTCACTAAGATAGTGAGCCAAGAATATGTACAAAAGGTCTAATCAGTAGCTAGAGACACATGTCCCTCAATCAACAGATCATCATTCAGAACCAACACATTAAGCCCCCAGATATCTGACAATGATTGACCTAGCATTTATTATCCAATGCCAAGTATTTAATGCCTGGAGTGGCATATGTAATCATTCTGTTGCTTGTAAAATTTTATTTGTAACCCCTACATCTATAAATAGCCATGAAGAACTGTTGCATGAGACAAGTGAGGAATTACATGCAAACACTCTGTTAGAATAGGGAGATAAACTCTAGTGAAAGAGCGTTGTTTAAGTCTTATAAAACCATATAGAACTGTTGTTCTTCAGCTGAAAATATAGTTCAACGTGGACGTAGGGGCCAAAATAGGATTTAGCCGAACCATGATAGAACTTTGTGTCCATTACTTCTCCTCCTTCCTCTCTTCTCTTACTTTTTCTTGGTCTATACTTGCATTTTTAGCTTGCAATTTAGGGTTTCAAGAATTGACCCTATTGACTGAAATATTGGATCCTTAGAACCAACTTTCACTGTCAACAAATATTAAATCTATTCCTTTTACATAATTAAAAATTTATTTAAACATAATCATATTTCTATTTATATTTTTTTTACTAACCTAAACCTAAAACTAATATTAATATCACAAATGCAACAACATATATCCACAAAGAATACCTCAACAATACAGATTTTGCAACTATTATTTTTTAATTGAAAGAATCAAGCAAATATCTCAAATGTAACCACACATATTCATAAAGAATATCCCAACAATATAAATTCAACATCTAATATTTCCCAACACAAAGATTTCGATAAATATCACAAATGCAACAATACCAATTCACAAATAACACACTCATAGATTCAACATCTAACATTTTCCCACAATGCAAACATAACATAAATTTATAAAAAAAAATGAAAAAAATAATCAATGGAATCGTACTTACTTGCATAGAGAATAGAGAGGAACAAATTTGGTGGCCAAATGAAGTCCCAAATATCAACAATGGAAGCTTCGTAGCTCAAAATGGTGGACAAAGGTGACAAACAACACAATGGAATAAGGAAAAAGAAGAGAAAGGCTAGTGGTCTTTGAACTAGGTTTGATGTTTTCCATGGCATTTCCTATGACTAAAATCATGGGAAAGTAAGTGAAATGAAGTGTTTCACTCTTCCCATGTTTTTAGCTAGCAAGCACAAAACTTTTTGTGCTTCCCACGGTTTATATCTATGGGAAATTCAAATCTATGCAAATTTAATTGCCTCATTTCACCCACGCCATCACTCACAGTTTTCCATAATTGTTTCCCATAGTTTTGTTACTATAAGAAATTCCACAAGAAAATGACTTTTTGTAGTGCAATGGTTAAAGCAAATAACATTATAATTAAAGAATTAAAGATATTAAATTATATACTAAAATAATTAACATATAATATAATTTGTAAATTTAAGTTTGTAATATATAAAAACTAATAAATATAACAAATAAAAAACATTATTGTTATAAATATTATATTTATGTGAATATCCATCATATCCTTTGATTTATCTATAGGTTATTATCCTGATTGAGTTTATATCTAATTCTTTCTTGGGTCTTGGAGCCTTATATAGATAATTGTAACAAAGATTCTATACAATTATGAATAAAAGAAAACTCCCTCCATATTATTTTGATTTTTTTCATCTATCTCTCCAAAACTTTTACATATAGAGAATTTTAAATTTGCAATATATCTTTCGATTAATCCACTAGAAAGTACCATCATTTTCTTCCAATTTGTATTGCATATATATATAATTCTGATTGACACACATGCTATAGTGAACCAAAAGTTCACTAATAAAAATATTTTCACCATTTAACATGATTGGCAATAATGATGCGAAAAATCATTGAAATACCACATGCTTATCCATTAAAGAACTTGAAAATTCTTTAAATTAATGAATTTTCATGTGTTTCTTATTCTCAAAATAAATTAATTAAAAGGCCAACACTAGCTAAAATTAGATTGATTCTCCAGCATTTTTAGAACAAATACAAGTTGACATATGTGGACCTTTTTATCCACCATGTGGACCATTTATATATTCTATTATTTTAATTTATGCTTGTTGCTGACCCGTTTGTAACCTATCATTTGCGAGATTGTTTGCTCAAATAATTTGACTTTGAGCATGATTTTTTGATTCCCAAATTAAGACAATACATCTTAATAATATTGATGAACATGTAAAACCTTTAATGATTATTGTATGACAATTGGAATAATTCTTAAACATCTTGAAGTATGTCTATTCATAAAATGATTTAGCTAAAATAGTTTATTTTAATATCCCAAATCATTAGCTATATCATTATTTAAGAGAACACGACTCATTATATCTTAAGGGAATTGCAAAGTTTACAGGTTGCAAGACTTGTATGCATCAAGTTAACAAATTTTCATTACATCTCCCCTTCATAATTGGCTTTGGTTAGGAGTCATATCTTTTTATATACATCTAGAAAATTTAAATGTGTAATACATGTTTCTATTACCCCCACTTTAATGCACAAAGATAAGCCTTTATATGAAGCTAAAAATATAAGTATAGTTATGAATTTTATATTCTCAATATCAGAGGGAGAAATGTTCAACTATAGAAGTAATATAATCATATTGATCCTCACACAAAATAATTTGAACCTAAAGTCAAAAGATTATTGATTTATAAAGTAGTAAATCAATTGCTAGTTATAATACTAACCTAAAGAGAAAATAAATGTTATATATCAATTGTAAATGCTCTAATCTTGATAGATGTCCTAGTAGGACAATCATTTTATTATGTGGCAAATGAGTTTAAAATATGTCAAAAGCATGATAAAACTATTGGTTCCAAATTCAAAAATCCTTAAAAGAGAAAGAACAAATGAACAAAATGACCTAATTAAAGAATCAAATAATACTAAAGAGATTTGAGACATAATTAGTGACAAATTTCTTGAAGAAGTTTAGGTACCTAAAATTTGTGGAAATAAAAAGGTCACAATTCTCTAACGCAAAAGAGGGAACTAAGAGGGAAATGGTTGTTGACAATATTTTTTTTTCAAACTATCTAATGCTCAATATTATGAAAATAGTGAGGATCTTGAATTTATATTTAGAAAAAAAATGACATATGATTATGGGTCAAAGAGAAAAGATGAAATTAATAAAGAAATGCAAAATTTAAATTTACTTACAAAGTTAAAAAAACACCTGTAAGGGGCTTAGCTAATGAAACACCCAAAAGGTGTGAAGTTAATAAGGTACAAATAAATAGTTGTGCCAAGAAAATGAGAAAATTGAAGTTGTAAATATAAAACATGATTTGTAGCATAAAGATTTTTACAAAGATTCTTATTAGCTATTAGAAATATATATTTGCACATGGCTAATACAATTTTACTAGCAATATATCAAAACTTGATATATGTTTAATAGATTTAGTTACATCTTATTGCATGCTTGATAATCAACAATGATATTATATGGAAATCACTGAAGGATTTTAGATGCCTGAACCATACAATTTGAGTTTTCTAGAAATGTATTCAATTAAATTACAAAGATCATTGTATAGATTAAAACAATATGAACAAATGTGCTACAATCATCTTAGTGAATATATGTTAAAAGGATATAAACATGATCCTATTTACCTTTGTGTTTCTATAAAGAAATTTGAATATGGGTTTGCTATAATTATAGTATATATTGATGATTTGAACAATATTGGAACTCATGAAGGGCTTCCAAAGTGTCACAAATCTTAGACTTGTGACCAAATTTGGCAACAAATGTGCTCAAATTTAGACAAAACTTGGCATAAAAATCAAACATGAAGAGAAGATTATGTGGCGAATTTGAGGGAAAATTCAAATGTAGATTATTTTTCTTATTTTTCACCATTTTGAGGGCATTTATATAAGTTTAACCAAGATAACTTGTCCAATGCTAGTAAATAAGCACCTGGTTGTGATCATTGGATTTTTATCTTCATGTCGATGTATTATGACACATTAAAACCCTTCTAAAAGTAGGAGAGAAGCCTTTATGTCAACTTGAAAAAAGTATGTTGACTTGTGTCATTTAGACTTTAGCTTAAAATGCTCTTTAGGAAGGAGTGCCCGGTGACTTAGGTGAGCATTGATACATTAGTCTAGGTGACTTAGCTTAAAATGTTGACTTGTGTGGCTTGGTGCCTTCCTACACACTTGGAAGTCTTGTAATGTGGTTTTTATGTGAATGACAGAAGTAAACCCTATTTGACTGAAATATTGTCCCATAAATTTATCCATTTTTGCCACATTTATTCATATATATTCAAATTGTATAAATTCATCTTCTTTGCCAATATAAGTAAATTGGTTGCTTATGTTCTACATGATTTGTTGCTTATGATTGCCTCAAGTAATATAAATTGTGGGTGTTGCTAGTTATTTTCAAAACTAAGATATGTTGGGAAGAAGATAGATCTAGGTATCAAATCTGCCAACCATAAATATCAAGTATGCATAGCGAAATTTTAAAATTTTTCCAAAACTTTGTTCATGTTGTTAACAAATTAATTCATAAGCAAGTAATAACTTAAAGTAAGAATTTGAATTATATCTTCTCAAAAGTTGTTCTCAAAATCCTTAGTCTACAAATCTGAATTTGATCACCAAAAAATTCCACAAACTTTCAAACAGGCCCCACAATCAAGTCTTATAGATTGTCTTTAAGCAATTCCTTCAGATTTGATCTCTAAAACCAATGATGATCCACATAAACTAATTTGATTCAAAGCCTCCACCAAGTTCACACAATAGGTAAAGTAGGAAAATCAACCACTTAGCTTAAAATGTGCTAACTCGCCAAGGAATCACAATTCACTAGGGCCGGGTTGGTGTTTGAATGCAAAAAGGAGATGAGAAGCGAGATCATAAAGAAAGACTTGGTCCCACAACACATGTACTTAGGTAAAATTGGTATGTTTAAAGGTTTGGCTTCTCTCCTTTTTAAATAAAAGAGTTTAAAGCATAAGCAAGAATGGGTAAGCAAGCATGTGTAGCACATAAGCTAGGATTTCACCTTACTTGTGTCATCCACTCATCAAGAGGCCGTGCAGCTGCTTTGGCCCAAAGAAGTCATTTTTCTTAACCTCACACTCCTTCTTTTATGTTCAATAAACACAAACACTTTTCTATGAATCCAAACTCATAATTATCTTGTGTAATCATTCTCTAATTGTTTTAATAAATTAAAATAACTTATAAGTGAGGAACCATTCCTCTACTTGTGATCTCCTCCTAAGATAATATAAATGTTCTACAACATTTAAATATTAACAATGGAAATATACTACTGTTTAATAATTGTAATCTCCATTAGAGTTATTAAATCTTTGATTATTTATCACTTTTAATCACATTAAAAATTAATCATTTTAAATTTCCAAGATGTTCACTTAATTCAACTCTTAAATTTACAACATTTTGCAAACTATCTTTTCCTTTAACTTTGGATCAAAAGGATTTTATTGTGTATGACCCATTATGTTTCCATGTATGTTGGCAATGAATTTGTTTACAAGCTTCTATAAGCTTAATTAAATTAAAACTTCTTTTAATTCAAACATAATTTCCCTAAATAAATCAAACAAATTCATAGATCAAGATTGGCTAGCAAAGCATCATGGCCACCCAAATGCCAAGAATATCAAAGCCTTTCTTGATAAGGTGTTAGTGTGTAAATCAATCCTTTAATCTCTTAATATTCAAATTAGACTTAGAGTAAGGCCTAAGTGTTAGCCCTAATACTAACGTCCAATCTGAGGTATATATTTGACTATATACTATTTCAAAATCATTAATACATAAAACTCCTTTTATGTATCGAGAATTAATTATACATAAAAGTCTTTTTATGTATCATTAATACATAGGCATATGATTATAATCAAAGCATAAGTGTCAAAGCATCTTTTGAATATCTTTCCTTATTACCAAGCAAAATGAATTCTTTCTTATTTAATCACTACCTCCATGTATTTCGTAGTGCACCCAAAATTATTTTTATCTACTCTTTAAGAGTGCAAACCTAGAATAAAATCAAAGTACACAACTCTATACATAATATATTTTGTTGATATGAAGTCTAAGGATCATTTATGCCATTGTTTACATGAGAAGTCCATAGACAAATGTTAACATTCCATATGGTTTCTCATGGTGGTTCAATCTAGTCATATGTTCCATAACATATACATATGTTTGTCCAAATATCACATATCAAATAGTGTATGAGATCACTATATTCTTCTAGAAGAATGTGACATAACTTATGTTGGTTTGCTCATGAATAGTTGATATCCTATTTTCTCAATTATTCAACAACTAGGGATATTTAGAAATATAATTATATATATTAATTATCTCATAATTACAATCCCAATTATAATTTATTTATATACAATTATATTTCAAGGACTTTATCCAATATAATATACAAATATCAAAACATATAATATATATAACTAAATTAATAAAGAGGCCAAAACATTATGTTTACTAAATATGCTAAGATATGTAGTATCCATGCCATTACAATTGATTGTATTTAGGGCATCTATACTAATGATCACCCACTTAACCTAGAGCCAATCATCCTTATATGTAATATCGATTCTTTCTAAATGATGTTCAAGCTTCTATTGGGACAGAACCTTAGTACAAGGATCAACTACATTATTATCTATAGTAATTTGTTCTATTCTTATTTCATTGCACTATATGATTTCTTTGATCAAATGTTAACACCTCATAACATGTTTATATCTTTGATGAGACATCGATTCCTTAGTTTGTGTTATAGCTTCATCATTATCATAATAACAATGTCAAGAGCTACCTTTAGTTCTATGAACAACCTCTTTATCCAAACATCTTCCTATGCTACTTCTAAAATAGCAAGGAATACGATTGTAGAATCTACTATGGTATCTTACTTGGAACCTTTTCTAACATATCGTACAACCATCAAGAGTGAATATAAATCTTGATTATGATTTGTAATCATCTTGATCTAACTGAAACCTTGCATTTGTGAAACCTCTGATTCTCAAATTAGGGTTTCCTACATACATCAAGAACATATCATTAATTCTTCTTAAGTACTTAAGGATAGTATTAACTACACTCTAGTGATTTTTTCCTAGATTAGCTTGATATCTGCTAGTCACACTTAGTGCATAGGAGATATCTAGTTGATACAGAGCATGGCATACATGATTAATCCCATTTCATTTTCCACCTTAGGACACTACTTCCTAGACCAGTGAACACCATGAAACATGGGTAAGAACCATTTCCCATCCATGCTAAACCTGTTTAGCATCTTATTTATATAAGTGGATTAGAAGAAGCCAAACAATTTTTTAGATCTATCTCTATAGATCTTCACACCCAGAATAAAGCTTACTTTTCCATAGTCCTTTATAGAAAATGTCTAGGATAACCATAACTTGACATATTGTAATATGGGAATGTCGTTTCTTATAAGCAATATGTCATCTATATATAGTAATAGGAAGATGGTCGCACTTCCACTAACCTTCTTATACATACAATGGTTCATTAACATTCTTAATGAAGTTAAATGATTTGCCTACTTCATCAAAATGGATGTTCCAACTCTGTGAAGCTTGCTTCAGTCCATAAAGGGACCTATGTGGCTTGTATACCATGTAGGGTTTAGTCTTGAAGACAAATCCCTTAGATTGTATCATATACACATCTTCTTTCAGTTTTCCACTAAGGAAAGCTATTTTGACATCCATTTGTCAAATCTTATAGGCATAGTATGTAGTTATTATAAGTAAAATCCTAATAGACTTCAACATAGCAACTAGCAAAAAGGTTTCCTTATAGTCAACTCCTTGTACTTTCTTATAACCTTTTGCCACTAACCTAACCTTGTAGGTTTGTATTTTACTATCTACATCTATCTTTCTTTTAAAAACACACTTGCACTTAATGGGTTTTATTCCTTTAGGTGCAGTGATCAAGTCCCATACTTGGTTTTCAAGCATTGAATCCATTTCAGATTTCATGGCTTCTTACCACTTCAATGAATCAATATCTAATAGTGCTTCCAGCTTCTAGTAGGCTCATTGTCATTCTCTTATGTAAGGAGAAAACCATATCTTTCATGTTCCTGACATTCCCTACTAGATCTCCAGAGTAAAGTGTACTTTAAGCTTGATTACTTATCTTAAGTCCTTGAGATACTTGATCAGGCTTATCCTCAACCATGTAATCTATGTTATTTTATAGCTTTTAAACTTCTTCAAGTTCTACTTTACTCCCAACAGCCTTTTCAAGGATAAATTCCTTTTCCAAGAAGACAATGTTTATTAAGACAAACACCTTTTACTCAATAGGATGGTAAAAGTAGTAACCTATTGATTCCTTAGGGTATCTCACAAAAAAAGACATATCACTCTTAAATCCTAGATTAATAGTGATGATTTGCTTCATATATGCAAAACATCCCTAAATCTTCATGTGTGAAAGACTTGGTTTCTTGTCAATCATAGCTTATATAGTGTCTTATCAATAGACTTTGATGGGACATGGCAAAGGATGTACATACTAGTTTCCTAACTATAGCCCTAGATAAAGATTGGTAAAGTTACAAACCTTATCATGGAATGTATCATGCCAAGCAAGGTATGGTTTCTTTTTGAAACACCATTCATCTATGGCATTGCAAGTGGATTCCACTACAAAAGAATCCTAAACTCCTTTAAATAATCCATAAATTCCTGGCTTAAGTGTTCTCTACATCGATCGAATCTAAATGTTTTGATACTTTTTCCAATTTGTTTCTCTACTTCAATTTTGAATTCTTTGAACTTTTCAAAGGTTTCAGACTTGTATTTCATTAACTACAAATACCCATACTTAGGATAATTATTAATAAAGGTGATGAAGTAAGAAAATGCAACTCTTGCTAGAATAGTAATTAGACCATATAGATCGCTATGTATCAACTCTAGCACTTCTTTAGCACATTCACCTTTTTCGATAAAGGGCTTATTAGTCATTTTTACAATGAGACATGATTCACAAGTTTTATATTATTCATAATTGAATGGATCCAAATATCCATCTTTATGTAACTCTGTGGTTCTAGTTTCATAAATATGACCAAGTCTATAATGCCAAAGATAGGACAAATTTATGGATTCATTAAACTTTGGTTTCCTTTTGAAGTAGAAGCTTCTCTAAGGTTCTTTTACTTTATGATTTCTTTTTTACCTAAAGTAAAAGCTTCTTTGAGCTTCTTCTACTTCATAATCTTGAGATAAGCTATACAATTTCATTTTTAATGGCCCTCTACTCCACAATGGTAGCAGATGCCTTTGAGAGTGCTCTCTTTCTTCTTCTGTACACCTCCTTTAGGTTTCTCAACCTAAGCCTTAGTCTTAAAACCCTTCTTGGGCTTCTTCTTCTTTCTCTTCTTATGCTTAGAAGAAGTATTGACCATTAGTACATGTTGTTCCTTCGTGAAAGTCATTTCGATAGTCTTAAGCATGTTGAGCAACTTCGCAAGAGAGTTATCTATCTTATTTGTGAAGAAATTCATGACAAACTGCCCATATGACTTAGGAAGGGAATGTAGTATGATCTTCACTGCTTGATCATTACTGATCACATGGTTGAATTGGGCCATCTCTCTATTAGCCTAATCATCTTTAGCACATGAGTTGCAACAAGTGATCTCTCAGCCATCTTGCAATTGAACAACTCATGAGATACCTAGTATCCCTTAATATGAGTGCACCCTTTATATAACTTTAAGAAATGCAAAATCATCTCAGAAGGAATGCTACTTTTCAAGTTTAAGAGACTTTAAAGCTAACATCACACATACTACTTGTTCGATATCTTCCTAATGCTTCAATTAAGCATCAGATTTAAAACTTTCATACTCACCCAAACCTTTAGACAAAGGCACAGAAAGATCTTTCTTAAGGATATAAGCTATCTTTTTTAGCTTAAGGAAAATTTTCAGGTTCTGTAACCAGTCCACGTAATTTGGCCCAATTAGCTTATTACCAATTAGTATGTTTCTTAAGGAGATGTTATTTGTCATTTTAATAACTTCCAATATGAACAGAGTAGATGAATATCTAAGCATAATATTCATTTTATATAGACTTCAACAAAATGAACTCCCACTATTTTCTTCTATTCTAATGACCCTTTGTCTTGGAATAGGATTATCAGGTTGGATGATAATCATAGTAGGTTAGGATCCCAATCTAATTTACTTGAACTTAATGGAGGCTAAGGAATCCAAATAAATTAGACTAGGTAGGCAACTCAGCTTGTCAATTACATCTCCATATAAATCTTAATCATTAGATTGACAACTCTTTATCATTTATTATTCATCACATCAAATATTATTAACAACTCTTTATTTATAACACTCAAAGTGAAACCTAATTTTTCCCAAACACTGTACAATCATAATGGAAGCCATCCAATCAATACATGTTTGTTAAGTTGAAACCATCAAATAAGAATATTTCACATTTTCTAGCAACAATGACATGAAAGATGTAGCGTAACCTTGATGGAGGCCAACAAATTTCATAAAATCAATCTCTAACTATCATTATTTTGATAGGTAGCTTTGAACCATGTTCTTAACATGCAACATAAATTAGTGAAAGATCTTTTAATTAGTTTAAGGCTTAACTATTAAAGGCCTCATGTACTAGTCTATGACATATATACGTTTTATTCATGTCACGTATAAATCATATGCATACATATGTTTACTAGTTATGTCATACATACATCACCATTTATATCAAACATATAATCCATGCATAACATATATAGAATGATAGTGGACCAA
The DNA here is from genome assembly GCA_026873985.1 of Saraca asoca. Taxonomy (NCBI): domain Eukaryota; kingdom Viridiplantae; phylum Streptophyta; class Magnoliopsida; order Fabales; family Fabaceae; genus Saraca; species Saraca asoca. Next base: position 5,164 of record JANHAO010011604.1, on the reverse strand, counting down.
TTTAAATTATTCCCTTAAGCTATGCAAGGGAAGAATCTCCCTGATTTGTGCCTCTTACCATGCATCATCACGTGGATGCCTTTTTCTTCTTCTAAGGGAAAAATAAAATTCCCTAATTTCTACCATATGTAACTAATTATGATTTATAGAAGAAACTTTGAGTACATTCAAGGGGAGTGAGATGAGAAGAGAATTTTACATTCAGAAGTAGAGAGAAAGACAAGACACTTTGCCTTAATGAAATACCCAAAAATAGAATATACATTATATTCATAAAAACCTTTGGTCTATAATCATCCTTCCATGCATTCAAGTATAAATGATACATATAAGACAAGAAAGCATAGAATATTAACTACTTGATTCAAATTATGGTCATTCATGTCTCAAGTTATTTGATTGACATTTAATTTAAATAAGTTGACTAATTTGATTCCATCATCAAAAATCACAATCAATATATTTTAGAAATTAATCTTAATTAATTTCAAAATCAAACAATTAGTCAATTCCATGTTACTTTTCAAAACTTTGGAATCATGTAAATAAAATAAAGGAAAGTTTCCAAAATTATTTTCAATTAATTTGTATTATTATTAAAATAAAAGAAAAGTTACCACATTTATATTCAATTAGTTCGTAAACATATTCAAATTAGATAAGTTAAGGGAAGTTTCCATAATCATATAAACACAATTTAGGCAAGTTTCTCAAAATTTTTTGTGATTGCAATTAATTTCCTAAATTGTATTTATATGATTAAATCATAGGGCCAATTGATTGTCATCATAATCAATCAAAAGGTAGATCAGTTGTCGTCATAACTAATCAAGGTGGTCAGAAGCAATATCTATGGTGGCCGAAAAACTAACCAACCATGCTGGTTCGACTAACAAAGTTTTAGCTAATTTGTTATCCTCCACAACCAGCATCTAGTCTGGCCAACTTGTGCTACCATGTTTGGCCAACAAGTTGCCAAGGTAGCTAACCAGCTCTTTTCCAATGTATTTTTCCTTCAAAGCGCAAATCCAATCTATATTTGTTTATGAAAAATTTTTCTACAAAAAAATTCTACATTGAGAATGGAAAACTTTGATCATATAGAATCAAACTACAACATGCATATAATCTTTATTATCACCATAACAATCAAATTTTTAATTATGAATTAATAGAAAATAACATAAGCTCTAATACCACTATTGGGAAAAAAATAGATCTAGGCATGAAGTATGTGTAGTAGAATTTTCATACTTTTCCTAAACTTGGATCATACTATTTACAAATTAATTCATAAGTAATGAATAATTTAAAGTAACAATTTAAATTATACCTTATCATGAATTGTTCTTAGAATCTTTGGTCTCCAAATTTGAATTTAATCTCCAAGCAATTTCACAAACTCTCCAATAAGCCCCATGATTAAGTGTTACATATTGTCTTCAAGCAACTCCTTCAAATTTGATCTCTAATACCAATGATGATTCACACAAACTAATTTGATTCACAGCCTCCACCAAGTTCACATAATAGTTGGAGTAGGAAACTCAACCACTTAACTTAAAAGATGACAGATCTCTAAGGAATCATAATTCAATAGGGCAAAATTAGTATTTAAATGTAAAGAGATGAGAAGTGAGATCACAAAGAGAGAGTTAGGACAACACATGTGCTAAAGTTAAATTGGTATATTTAAAGGTTCAACTTAACTCCTCTTTAAGTAGAAGAGTTTAGACCACAAGCAAAAGTGGGGAAGCAAGCATGAGTAGCACACAAGCTAAGGTTTCACCTTGCTTGTGCCATCCACTTATCAAATGGATGCCCCTTCAGCCCAAGGAGTTCACACTCCTTAACCTCATGCTTATTTTTTGTGTCCAACAAGTCCAAACACTTTTCAATGAGACCAAACTCATAAAATCTTATGTAATCATTCTCTAATTGTTTTAATTAAATAAAATAACTTTCTAAGTGAAGAGTCGTTCCTCTATTTGTGATCTCCTCTAGAGGTAATATGGATGTTCTACAACATTCAAATATTAACAATAGAAATTTAATAATTGTAATATCTATTAGAGTCATTAAATCTTTGATTAATTAATAATCTAATCAAATTAGAATACTTAATTAATCATTTCAAATTTTTGAGATATTCATTTAATTCAACTCTTGAATTCCCAATGCTTTACATTATATCTTTTCCTTTAACTTTGGATCAAAGAGATTCTATTGCGTGCAACCCATTAGGTTTCCATGCATGTTGGCAATGAATTTGTTTATAAACTTCTATAAGCTTAATTGAATTAAATTTTTTTAATTCAAATACAATTTCCCTAAATTGATCAAACAATCAAGATTGGCTTTTAGCAAGCATTATGACCACCCAAATGCCAAAAATAGATTTATGGAAGTCAAAACCTTTCAGGATAAGGTGTTGGTATGTAAGTCAATCCTTTTATCTCTTGATATTCAAATTGGACTTAAGGTATGGTCCAAGTATTAACTCTAATATTAACATCTAATCTTTGGTGTATGTTTGACTATGTGATACTTCACAATCATTTATACATTAAACACCTTTTATCTATCAATAATTGATCATATATAAAACTCCTTCTATGTATTATCAATGCATAGGCCTATGATTTTAATCATAGAATAAGTGTTAGAATATCTTTCGAATATCTTTACTTGTTATAAAGAAGCACGAATTCTTTCTTGATCAATCACTACCTTTATATACTTCATGGTGCACCTAAAATTATTTGTATCTACTCTTTAAGAGTGCAAGACTAGAATAAAATCAAAGTACATAACTCTATACATAAGATACAATGTTGATCTCAAGTATAAGGATCATTTGCACCAACTTTCATATGAAAAATCTATTTACACATGGTGACATTCCACATGGTTTCTCATAGTAGTTCAATCCATTCATATGTTCCATAATATATACCCATATGTTTTGTCCAAATATCAACATATCAAATAGTGAATGAGATCAATATATTCTTCTAGAAGAATGTGACATAATATATGTTGGTTTACTCATGAATAATTGATGTCCTATCTTCTCAATTGGTTAACAACTAGGGATATTTAGAAATATAACTATATGCATAAAAGATCTTATAATTACAATCCAAATTGTAAGTTATTTATATATGATTATATTTCAAGGACTTTATTCAATATAGTATACACGTATCAAAACACATTTATATATATTTAAACTAAATTAATAAAGAGGCCAAAACATTATATTTATTAAATATGCTAAGATATGTACTATCCATGTCATAATAACTAATTGTCTCTTTTACTAACAAGATGGTGCATGACTAGTTGGCTAGCTTATTCTCAAGTACTAAGTTAATAAGTGTTAAGTGAAAAGACTAAGCATTGCATATTTCGACAATTGAGCTAACAGACCATAACAATCTGGTATCAAAGCATGGTTCAGACCACACTTTTTTGTTTTTCATGACACCTTTCAATACGTAATTATGTCAAAAAAAATGATGTCCACTAAATGCTTTGATACAATTGATGTTGCAATTAAGAATCTCGAAGGAGTTGTTGAAGCTGTAAGAAATTTGCAAAGTGAAGATATCCTTGAACTCTTTTGAATAGTTAAAAATTGGGAATCTCTTAAGCACCAAATCTTGAATCCCAAAGCTAGCAAGACAGTTAAAGGCGCGAAGACTAGTGATAGTCCATAAGTCTGTGAGTAGCTTTTTGCTATTAATAACACTAAAAAGAACTTAGGGGATGCTATGAAGGACCTTGCCAATGAGGTAAGGGATGTTGTAGTAGCTCTTTGTCGTGAGATGAGTGACATAAGAACCTCAGTGATGGTACTAATGATGGTTACTGGGAATAGTTTGTAAGAGGGTGGTACTTAGGAGTGAAGGTGAAAAGTGAAAAATCCCTTAACCAAGGCTATATGCAGGTGAGAAAGAAGCATTAAAGTTTAAGAATTTTCTGTTTGATATCAACTAATATTTCCAAGTAGGCTAGCATTACTTTTAAGGAAGAACAATTAAATACAACTACTATGTTCCTCACAAACATTGCTAAAGTCTGGAGGATGACTAAGTACCAGGATATTCATGCTGGAAGGTGTAGCATCAACACAAGTAGGAATTGAAGGTGCACTTTGATCCTAAGAATGTTAACTATTAAGCTAAGCAAAAGTTGAGAGAGCTAAGATAGAAAAGATCAGTTCAGAACTATGTGAATAAGTTCATAACTATCATGCTAGATATAAGGGACATGACTAAAAAGAATAAGCTATTTTGTGTCATTAATGGTTTATCATAAGAAGCTACCATGGAACTCCAAAGGAGAAGAGTTCAAAGCCTCACGAAAGTAGTGACTGTAGTCAAACACTTGTGTGACTATGACATTACCTTTCCTAGCTTGAAGTCCCATTAAGAGGGCTTGCATACTACTAATGGAGCCAACTAGGCAAAAGTGGCAAATCTAAGAGTAAGGAAGGAGGTAATAGAGTGTCTTATCACTTACAAGTTTCACATCATCCTAGACATTCAACAATAAAAGGAAATTCAAGACCATAGTTATTTCTTATGCAATGAGCCACACAAAGTGGTGGAGTGTCCACAAGAGGCACAAGGAGGTGATAAGGGTTGTAATGAAGGTTATAATGGGAAAGATACATCTTGCCCTAGGATCGATGCAATCTGACTCCTCGAGCTCTAAGAGTAGCAAGACAATAACAAAGCATGAAAGATCTTATCCCTATAGGGGGTTTATTTGCATAAGGAACTATGCAGATCTGAGGGTGTTAGCTTGCATAGTAGTAGTGAATGTAATGGACAAGGCATATCAAGAGAGATGTGTGGAATAGGTAAATCGTTTTAAAAAGGAGTTTATGGAAGAGCTATAGGGCATATTGTTTGTTTGAAAAGCAACTACCAAACATATACATTTTATTTTATTTTATGGTGATGTTCTTACATGCGAAGACATTCATATAGTCACAAGGATCAACTAGTGGCAACGACTTAAGCTCACATTGCTTTAAGAGTGCTAGAGTTTAGTCATAAGAGGAGCTTGTGATGATAAGTGAAAAATGTACCTATAAAAATGACGAACATCACCTCTTAATTGGTTATTAGTCTGTGGTTTTTATCTAATTTTT